>JARFOD010126757.1:0-14085 GCA_031763545.1 Mopalia muscosa
ATGGTCCAAGCGAACTGTGGATACATTGTAGTCTAATAACCCACAGCTTTGAACACATGGTCCAAGAGAACTGTGGACACATTGTAGTCTAATAACCCACAGCTTTGAACACATGGTCCAAGCGAACTGTGGATACATTGTAGTCTAATAACCCACAGCTTTGAACACATGGTCCAAGAGAACTGTGGACACATTGTAGTCTAATAACCCACAGCTTTGAACACATGGTCCAAGCGAACTGTGGATACATTGTAGTCTAATAACCCACAGCTTTGAACACATGGTCCAAGAGAACTGTGGATACATTGTAGTCTAATAACCCACAGCTTTGAACACATGGTCAAAGTGAACTGTGGACACATTGCAGTCTAATAACCCAAAGTTTTGAACACATGGTCCAAGCGAACTGTGGATACATTGTTGTCTAAAAACCCAAAGCTTTGAACACATGGTCCAAGTGATTTTTGGATACATTGCAGTCTAAAAACCCAAATTTTTGAACACATGGTCCAAGAGAACTGTGGATACATTGTAGTCTAATAACCCAAAGCTTTGAACACATGGCCCAAGTGAACTGTGGATATATTACAGCCCAATAACCCAAAGCTTTGATTGTTGATACAAGGATAACCCCTTAGCTTTGAACACCTAGTACCTGCTAACTGTGGATAACAACTGGTTTCAGAAATCCAATAACTTTGAACAGCTAGACCCAGTTAACTGTGAATACAAAGAGAGCTGGTAGCCCAAAGCTTTAGACACCTTTCCCCAGTTAACTGTGGATACCGAAAACGTTGATAACCCATAGCTTTAAACACTTGGTCCCAGTTAACTGTGGATACAGGAAAGGCTAACTTCCCATAGATTTAAAAATCTGGTCCCCATTAAGGGAGGATACAGAAAAAAGGTAACCCATGACTTTAAAAACTTGGTCTCATTTTATTGTGTATACAGAAAAAGCCTATTATCCATAGCTTTGAAAACTTGGTCCCAGTCAACTGTGGATACAGAAAAAAGGGTAACCCTTAGCTTTGAACAACTGTTCCCAGTTATCTGTGAATACAGACAAAGGCAGACAACCCACAGCTTTGAAGCCTGGTCCCATTTAACTGTTGATTCAGAGCAGGCTGATAACCAATAGCTTCGAACAGCTAGTCCCATATATGTGGACACAGAAAAGATTGTGTGTTTGTTTGATTGAATCATACTCAAGGGTATTTCACTTATATGACGACAGATTGTCACCTTCACACTGTTCCTTGTCCTATTATGGTGGAAACCAAAAGGAAACCTAGTAAAAACCACCCCTGCTATTGCTGCAGCCACATCTTGTAACTCACTCATATAGCTAAGGGTTGACAGGCGGCTTTAGAGAGCACACCCGCTAACCACTAATGAATGTCCGTGGGCCGATACAGAAAAGAGGATAACATAAATATATCAGTTTCACTAAACCTGATATCATTACCATTTATTTTCTTAAAAATGTTTTAAAAAATGGCATATATACAGAATATGCTTGTATGTTCCTGTTGGTTTAACTACAACACAAATTCAATATGACACTTCTTTTCTAATGCATACTCCATAAGTGTAAAGATAAAGACTTAACAAATAAAACTCAAAACAGGTTGGTTGAATTGTTTTAATACTGAGATAAAAGTAAGCTAAAGAGCAGCTTGAATATAAACATAAAAGTAACGATATTTAAACTATTTAATAGTATGTAAGTTTTCTATAAAAGTGGATAGTAGAACTATACAACCTCAACTCCACTATTTATATGTCTGAACTATTGCAATGAAATTAAAGCTTAATAACATTTGGCAAATTTCCTAAACACCTTAAACAATTAAATGTAAATAATAAATAATTATTAATTGGTCAACTATTAAGTTAGTTTACAGCTGACATTCAATGTTACATGTTGTGACTGTTTTAATCACTGAGATCCTATCCTGAAAGTGACCTGCAGAGGTGTTGTTCCTGGGCTGTCTGCCCTGTGAAGGAGATTAACACTATTATAGGAAGATGCTGGCGATCTCCTTACAGAGTCACATTTGAGAGCACACTTGACACTTTTCCCTCTGCCGCTAACATCAGCTTCAATTTCTGTTTCATATCCTAACAATTGTCTTTGTACTAAAGTCGCATATAATCCTCCTTCTTGAAGCAATTCATTGTGATTACCCTGTTGAATTATAACCCCTTTATCAATGACGAGGATTCGATCAGCCCGTTCAACTGTGCTCAAACGATGAGCTATTATTATCACAGTTCGACCCTTCAGATTTTTATATATGGCTTTTTGGACCTGTAACAAGATTGAAATATATATGATTGGTCAAACATTAAATAAAACAACTGTAAAATTTGCTCATGTCAAAATACTGGTCTTCATGGTATTCATGTTTGGTGTGAGGTAAGATCACTTTGTGAAACAGGCCTCAGAATATTAAAATCAGTTTTTCTTCAAATCCTCCATCTTCATATGGAAATAACAATACATTTGCAGGACATCTCCAGTAAAAATTAAGATTGTCCTGTAAAGATCCCCAGAATTTAACATAGTGTTCAACTGCCTGCAGGACAAAATTTGAAAATGTCTGACAAAATATTTTATAATTTCCACCCCTGAGTGAAATTTATTAGTACCTATCATATCAACATTACAACCAAATTCTTTACTTACAATGTGTTCAGATTCGGCATCCAGTGCACTGGTCGCCTCATCCAGTATCAAAACGGATGGGTTTCTTATCAAAGCTCGGGCGATTGCAATCCTCTGTTTCTGTCCCCCAGACAACTGGAGACCTTTCTCCCCCGTTTTTGTGTCGTAGCCCTCAGGAAGTTCTGTAATAAACCTATCAGCATTGGCCAAATCCGCAGCGCCTGTCACCATACAGTTTGTAAAGTCTTCCATTCCATAAGCAATATTGTCCCAGACAGACCGAGCATATAATACAGGCTCTTGACCAACCAAGGCGATCTGAAAAACAAAGAATAAATATTACAACTACATCACAAATGCGTTCAAATCGATTATCATACCATTGCCAACCAAATGTGTTTTTAAAAACCTGCCTTGCCAAATAAATTAGCAAGATTTATAACAGAATAGAGTATTTCTAAAAAAGTGTTCAAAAGGTCCAAATGAAACATATACTCTAGGGAAATGCTTGGTAAAAGTTTCATGAAGGAATCTGTTTAAGAAACCTCTGAAACCAGGCTGACTACATTATAATTGACTTCATTGTGACATCATGTTGTTCAATTGTCCAGAATATTTGACATGTCTGAAAGCTACATAAAGGTAATTGATTGATTGGTGTTTAACACTGTATTTCACTTATATGATGGCGGTGTGTTCCAACAACAATTACCACTAGCACAACCAAGATGTGAAGCTTTTCCATAATGTTGGAAAGTTAAAGTTCCTCCAAGTACAGACAAATTGCTACTATTCAAACAAATTGCCCTTAGCCAGAGGACACTACTAAAAGGAATACTCAACGCGGAGTCAAACAGACTCTGTGATTTGACTGTAGAACATTTTTATGAAGATAAAGAGAGCAGCTTGCCAGAGAAAGGTGAATTCCAAGAATATCTGTTTTCGTAAAAATGGTAGCCAGACTCAGTTTACATAGCCAAAAGAGAATCAGAATTGCTACAAAAATAAACTTAACATAAAGCAAAACATTTATACAAAATTATGTATTGTAATGCTAGATTGGGGTTTAGCTCCGTACTTATGGTTATTTTATTCAAATTCCAGCTCAATGGGTAAAGGAATTCACCCACAATTTCACTGACAACGAACAAACTCAAGACAGGATATACTGTTTACAAGTAATGCGTTATTATAAATGTTGGGTAAGCCAAACTACTTACCTGTCTATGAAGATATTTATGTTCAAACTGTTGTATAGGAACTCCATCCAGGAGGATTTGACCAGAGGAACACTCATAGAAATGCTCCAGTAGATTAACACAAGAACTCTTTCCTCCCCCACTGGGTCCTACCAATGCCACCACTTCACCAGGCTTCACCACAAAACTCAAGTTCTTTAAAATATAACAATGTTGAACATTATTGCCCCAATATTAATTAAAAGCTAAGAAAATGTAATTGAGAAGATAGTGAACAAATTGCTTCATTCCGAGTCAAATCAAACAGTTTTCTGAAAAGTTCCTGTTTGACATCAAAATAATCCATAGCGTGAAAACTCCACACATGCCTTATAGAACATTTTGTTTCTGAGATACAGCTGAAATTTACTAAAAAAAAAGTCAAGAAAAGGCATAATGCATTTTTTAAAACTTTAAAAACTTATAAGCTGGGGTTCATTACAGCTATTGCTATTTTACTTGACAAAATGGAATCGAATCTGGTTGGGTGGTATTTTGGGAGTAGAAAGATTAATGTGTAATTGTAAAACGAAAATTATGTGAACCAAAATGCAATGTATCAGACAAATACCTGTAAAACTGTAGCTTCTGGTCTGGTAGGATATGAGAAGCTGACATTTTTGAACTCAAGGTATCCCTTCAGTTCATCAGGCTGGAATTCTCCTTTGTTAGACAGTTTAGGTTTTCTATCGATGTACTCAAAGACTTTCTCTGAAGCGCCAGCAGCCTGCATTAATCCTGTGTATACTGCACCTATACTCTGAAACAATAAATTACACACATTCTAAAAATAAGGACCACACAATTAACTACAGGTAATGAAAGTTATTTCATTTACTTGACAGGATATCAACGTCAATGGCATTACAGTTATATGACAGTCCCAGTCCAATGGGTGGTGAAGACCACACTTATCACTAACAACCAAAATGAGAGGAAACAAGACAAATCAAGGACTCCTAGCATGGTATTGCAAGCAATTATGTACATTGGCAGAGCACTACATAACTTCAGCTTTTTAATACAGCTACTCATTAGGTTAGAGAGCCTGGCATGACAACACAGATGTTTTCTGGTACTCCTTAACTTACAGAGCATGGCATGGCAACAGACCAGCTTTCTGCTACTCATTAGATTACAAATCATGGCATAACATATCAGCTTTGTGCTACTCCTTAACAGAGCATGAATGACAACACATCCCCTTTCTGCTACTCTTTAGCTTATACAGAGCATGGCGTGACAACACACCAGCTATGTGCTTCTCCTTAGATTACAGAGCATGGCATCAACTTTCTGCTAGTTCTTAGGTCAGAGAGCATGGCATGACAATGCATTAGCTTTCTGCAACTCATGAGATTACAGAGCATGACATGACATGACAGCAGCTCTCTGCTATTCCTTAATTTACAGATCATGTCCTGACAACTCTTTAAGTTACAGAGCATGGCATGAAAACAAATCAGCTCTTTGCTACTTAATAGGTTACAAAGCATTGCATGACAACACATCAGCTCTTTACTACTTATTAGATTACAGAGCATGGAATGATAACATATCAGCTATCTGCTACTCCTTAGATTACAAAGCATGGCATGACAACACATCAGCTTTGTGCTGCTCCTTAAGTTAGCACATCAGATCTTTACTACTTAATAGGTTACAGAGCATGGCATGACAACAAGTCAGCTTTGTGCTACTCAGGCTTCTTAGGTTATATAGCATGGCATGACAACACATCAGCTTTCTGCTAGTCCTTGGATAATAGCAAGGAACAGAAAGCTCCTACCAGCTCCTACTTGTACCAGAGTATGGAATTCGTCAAGGTCTTCTCAACAGAATTGCCTTATTTGAACAGATGCTGACACCTTATTTCACTACATCATCCAGTTATATAATGACTGTCTATCCTAATGGGAGTCTAGGGCAGTTGACAAGGGAGGTAATTATATCCCTGCAAAGAGGTCCTCTGACGTCACAGCATTCCTGATAGTTTAGGGGTCAAACACATTTTTGCATTGTGACATTGCTAAAAGTCCAGGAATCTCCAGGATGGGTCCCTAAGAGCCCCCCCTGCAATGCCCCCTTTTTGAAATTACAACACTCCTATTAAATCAACTCCCTTTTCAGCTGGGGGTGATTGCATAATGAACAAACCATGCTTGTACCCACCTGAATAGCATTACCCAGCTCCAGTTGATAGAGGATAAATGAGACGAGGTTACCTCCAGTCATTCTATTCTTCACCACCAGGTGGCCTCCATAATACAGCACACCAACACTTAGCATCAGGTCAAATATCTGGTCAAATATGATAATAGTTTTAAGGCATTCAGCAAGCTAATATTAACAATTCCATATTTTTGGATAGAGATTTGGGGTTTTAGATTCATACAGCTTTAAAGTTTATCCTGAATTTGAGTGGATTTGTGCAGGTTAAAGATGATATCCCAAATGAAATAAAGATTCTATTTTTAATAGATGTCATCGTAATTGATTATTTGTGTGTTTGTTTGATTTGGTTATTTCATTCACATGACAGGATGCCAGTTGAATGGGTGATAGAAACAAACCTACATGTTATGGGCAACAAACAAAGATATGATAGAATATAATCACGCTACTGGCAACAATGATATGGCAGAATAAATTATATACGACAGTCATGTTCTCCTTAGCTCTGAGACGGCAGGAAGCTCCCGCCAAACACCCACCTCTCTTAATTCAGCTTTCACCCTGTCTCACAATTTTATTGCGCATGACAAAAAAATCAAGTCATTGTCAACAGATCTGAATTTTAAATTTTTTAAATTGTAAAAAATGTCTTCCTTTGAGATAATCTGTACATCACTTTAGGTAAAACCCACATACAGGTGTGATTTTTGTAAGAGAGTGTAGAAAATCAAAGTCAGATGTCTATTCTCTTACAGATCAAGATCTTGAAAGACAGTTCACAATTAATCTTTAATATTAAAACAGTGAACTTGTCTGGAAATCAGATATTCAAGGTAAAATTGTTACATCTGAAAATATAGCAAACCTACTTGAGTGCACCAAGTATATCCTGCATAAGCAATAGCCTGTTTCTTCTGTATTTTATAAGTATCTTTCAGAGTATTGCTGTACCTAGTTGCCTCCCCTTGTTCATTGGCAAAGCTCCTGACTGTTCTCATTGAAGAGCAAACCTCCTCAGCTACATCATTGGCAATAGCTAAGCTGTCCTGCACAGCTTCGGACAGTTTCTACATTAAAAAACAGTCAAGCCTCAAATATTAAAACAAACATTGATTGTTTGTTTGATTGGTGTTTAAGGTTGTACTCAAGGGTATTTCAGTTACAAGACAACAGATTGTCCACTTCACATGGCTTCTCTCTTAATTACTGTGAAAAACCATAAGAAAACCTACATGACATCCAGTAAGTATTGCATATGTCCGTATATAAATGACAAACAAAAATAATTTTCATATATTGCAAAATTGAAACAAGAAAAGTTAAAAGTAAAGTGAAATAATTACATACAAGTGAAACCTGGTTTTATAACACACCAAAGAGCATATATAATGTACAAAATAATCAAACAAGTGAATTTTCAAATACTATTCGGATTAAAACCCCTCAAAAGATATATCCACTGGGTTTTAATTGGGAGCCAAGTAGAGGGTCTAAAAAAATGAATGTTTCCTTTTGTATTCCAAAATTAATGAACAGCCTGCAAAAGAGATTTTTACAATAATGAAATTCATCAACAGACATTGATAAAAAAGAGATCAAGGTAACAGTAACTCAGATTGTGATGAATGAAATTACCTTGTAATAGTTTCCATAAATCTTAGACACGCCCACTATAATCGGCATGGCAACCACAGTGACACATGTCAGTCTCCAGGACAGTTTCAACATAAACACCAGGACACCGACTGGAAAATTAAAAATGCATAATTAATGAAAAAATTTTACCCATTTATGTGAAAGGAACTGTGCAGAGTTATTTCTCAACAATCAATAAAGAGAAAGCCAAAATGCAGGGGAATGAGGTAAAGGGTCTAAAAAAGAAATGATATCTTTTGTATGTTGTTTTTTGGTGTTATTGCCTTATGGTCAGGGAATATGGTCATAATAAGGCATGGTGTTCAAATAAATGAAGTGACTATAGAAATTAGCTTGGTGTTGTCTCTAAAAGCAGCAGGGAGAGCTACAGGGCACAAATACCACCAGATAATGATGTCATGTAAACAGCCCTGGTAATTAGGATTTGACACCTCTGCAAAAAAAATGCTGAGGCAGAATGATTTAAAATGTGTTTTGGGGGTAAATCTAACAACAACAACGACCACATATGTTAAAAAAAACTTTCATTAAACCATTGAAAACACATTGTTAAACTATTCTCAACTTCTGAGCACGTGTCTCATTTGTATAGACAATTAATCTACCCCTCTTTATTTATTTATTTTTTTTATTCGCTGATATTCTCCCGCGCAAGGCGGAGAGAAACAATTATTTTCCCCTTACAACGTACACCAATGCGACAGAGAATATTACAAAGCATGCAGGTTTTGATGATGCTAGTACACAAGTCTCGTATAATACCATTTGCATATAATTAGATGTCACGTGATTGCAGAAATATATGTACCAGCTAACGATACGAGTATGATTTCTCGGCAATGAACGAGTTACACGGAAACAGCAAAACTAATCCAGTAAAGGATAAAAGCTACAAGTATGTGTCCAATACTTTGAGATCATGCTTTATCGATTGGTTGTGCTGTTAAAGTTGAACAGACATGGATACAAAAATGTGCGAGGGATGTAAACTTCTGTGATTTCTTATATATTTAGAGTTACCAGTTTGCGTTTATTGCAATATACCGAAAAAACGATCAACTGTAAGAATGTTTTCTTGATCGGTAGGAGGTTTTTGCCTGGCCTCTACAAAGTCTACTGGCCCGCTGGAAAATTTTCTGGACTCGGCCGAGCCAACCCATACTAATTCGAGCCCTGCTGCACTAGGCTGAATCGCCAGGCAAACAACATGACACTCCTAACAGTGAATAAAACTAAATATTACGCCTTATAAGAAAAACATATTCAAAAAGATCTTTACATGACCCTCTTACAGTATCTTATGTACTATTTTTCAGTTGTTGTTTTGGTTCTTTAGGTAAATCACCCTCGGCAATTTTTTTTGCCCAAGCTAGATCAATTTACCTCGGCAAACACCCTTGGCAATCGGCAATTGGCTGTGTAAACGTTACTCACTGGCTTTGATGGCACTTCTTAAGAAGACGTTGATGTTTAATCCTAGGGTGTCGCTCATAGTTGTAATATCGGATGTCAGACGAGATGTTATATCACCTGTAAATACAAAACAAATGGATCAGTTTTAACAGTGTTATGGGTGATTTTCTCAAAGTTTCTCATATACAAGTTAGGGTAATTTAGCATGTAGTAACTTTTGATAGTCATAGCAAAATATTTATGTGAATTATTTAAACAGTCAATTTTTAAAAATTTAATAATATAAATTTATTTATTTATTTTTATGCATTTATTTAGTTACATACATTTTATTTAATCGTTTTTTTTTTCTTTCAAAATTGAGGTATGCTTGAACCATTTATTGGTAAACCTATTTCGGGGTTGCTGAGCCACTTTAAGCCTCTTTGATTGAAAGTGAATACTTGATCCATGACAAACAACCATCTCAATAGTTAAAATTCCTTCCATTTATCATTTTATAAAATTATTCACAGGATCTTAAGCTGTTTGTAACAAACCTGTTCGAACTTCATCAAAGAATCCAATTTCTTGATTAACTACAGAGGTAAAAAGGGAATTTCTGAGTCGTATGTTCACACGATTATTAACGATGATAAAACAACATCCTCGTAGGCCAGCGGCTATGGCACTGAAACAGAAAGACTTAATTTATGACAGACATCACCATGGAGAATACAGCTCAATAAACACTGGCTGCAACAGGATGGAGCATATTTCATCCAGAAGCTTTTGCTTTGGCATATTCCTGCTTGGATAACCAATGACAAATGATAAGTTAGCATAATAGTCAAGACATCAGTTACACCCGTACAAAGTTTTGCAACCAAACTAAGGGCTTAGGCAGACAGGTCCAAATGGACACCCTGAAGTGAACAATTGCCTCATTTGGACACCCTGTTTTAAGAAACTTTAACATCAGGAGATAGGAAAACTCTCTAAATTGGACACCCAGTTATTTGAAAAGTTAAGCAAAATGACCATTTTGGACATTATAATTTTTATTTCTGACTAAGCCCCTGAACCACACCTCTCTGTATGTACTGTACTACAAAATAAGCAATGTTCAATCGTCTTTCTGGGCAGCATACCAGCAAAGGAATTGATTATTGGATGTTTTACTTCCAGCTTAAAGGTATTTCACTTAAAGGTACTCTTATATATTTCACAATCCTCATAGCTACAATACTCTTGAAACTGAAGAGAGAAGACATGCAAGCACATGAAGTATTAGTCAAGAAAAAACTAACAGGTGCGTGGGTGAAGAAAACCTTGAAAATGAAATTAGATAAATAATAAAGTGCTCAGGACAAAGTTCCCTCTGCCAGGGGGTGTGACAGTGATCAGGACCTTACTGCTCTTTACCAGGGGGGTGACAGTGCTCAGGACATTACTGCTCTTTACCAGGGGGTGACAGTGCTCAAGACATTACTGCCCTTTACCAAGGGATGTGACAGGGCTCAGGATATACTGCCCTTTAGCAGGATGTGTGACAGTGATCAGGACATACTGCCCTTTAGCAGCGGGTCTGACAGGGCTCGAGCCATGTTGCCCTTAGTCAGAGGGTGTAACAGTGATCAGGACATTATTGCCCTTTACCAGGGGGTGTGACAGTGCTCAGGACATACTTCCCTCTACCAGGGGCTGTGACAGTGCTCAGAACAAACTGCCCTTTACCAGAGGTGTGTGTGAGTGCTTTGGACATATTACCCTGTACCAGGGGGTGTGACGGTGATCAGGACATTACTGCCCGGGATGTGACAGTGTTAAAGACAAACCGCCCTTACAAGGGGGTCTGGCAGTGATAAGGACAAACTGCCCTTACAAGGGGGTGTGACAGGGCTCAGAACAAACTTCCGTCTACCATGGGGTGTGACAGTGATCAGAACATAACTGCCCTTTACCAGGGGAAGTGACAGTGCTCAGGATATAACTGCCGTTTAGCAGGGAGGGTGACAGTGCTCATGACAAACTGCCCTTTACCAGGGGATGTGGCAGTGCTCATGGCATACTGCTGTTTACCAGGGGGTGTGACTGGGCTCAGGACATACTTCCCTCTACCAGGGGCAGTGACAGTGCTCAGTAAAAAAAAAACTGGCCTTTACCAGGGGGTGTGACAGTGCTCAGGACAAACTGCCCTCTACCATGGGTTGTAACAGTGGCCAGGAAAAACTGCCTCTTCCAGGGGCAGTGACAGTGCTAAGGACAAACTGCCCTCTACCACAGGTTGTGACAGTGCCCAGGACAAACTGCCTTTACCAGGCAGGGGGTGTGACAGTGCTCTGAAATCTTACCTTCCCATGGAAATCAGAGCCATGATAATGATAGCCGATACAAACTTTGACTGTGATTTATCTATGACGATGCCATCGATCACCTGACCAGTGTAATAAGGAATAAAAATCTCACCTGAAAAAGAAACAATTACATGTATTTAAGGTGATTTTTTATTTTTCGAAATGTAGTAGTATCTGGACCATATTCATAATTATGTTCCTTTGGATTTATTTTGAGGCAGGTCCCCAGTGGTACATGTATCTTTATAATTATTAGTTCTTTAGGTAAAAGAGCTATATAAGAGTATATAAGACTTCTTTCTTTGATAGCCCTTCACTACTGAAAATATTTAGAATCTTAAACATGTTCTTCAGAATTGTGACTTTGGTCTTTTATGCTAAAAGAGCTACATGTAGATGTTGGTACAGGATTGTTTCTATCCTGATTGTGAGATTACCTAAACAAATTGATATCTCAAAATTTATTGAGATAAAGTCTGATTAAGCTTAATACCTAAAATGATGGAGACTTTTGAAATTCAACAAGGTTTCCTAAATTGTTTGCAGTTTTCATCTTAACTTGTATTTTGCTACTGATTTTGACCAATTTTGTAATCCAATTATCAATTAAGATTGTATTTTAAAGCAATTTTGCTTTATTTTTCATAAATCTACAATCCAGAGGAAACTCCAAATGTTAGGTTATCTTGCAAAATTTTAGGAACCAATTTTTGAGTTATGCTGGAAAAAAATATTTAATTTATAATTAGACTATTAAGACTTACCTACAGCCGAGGCAGTGAGAAAGACAAAGCCCAGAAGGACAAACGGCCAGTCTTGAAAAGAATTCGATAAAAGTCGAAACAATGATGCTCGTGAAACTTTCTCAGGCTCGGTCTTGTCAGTAGTTGAATTATGATTTACAGGTCCGTTTGAACCAATCAGTGGTTTTCTTTCATCTGCTTTAGAATTCAATAATAAAGTTGGTCTTGAATGGGTAACTTTTCCCAATAGTATCCAAAGAATAGTCAGTAAAATTGAAGCCGTAGCTGTCCAACCAATCAGAGCCCAGAACCAAGGCTTTTTTAAATATTCAGTATTTTCTGACATTAACATTAGTTTAAGAATGTTAAAGGACCACATTAGAGTAGAAATAACAATAACATATGTTTTCACTTTCAATATCCGTAAAAGGGTATCCAAGGGGTTGCAAAGTAAGGCTAAAGCCGCACCTAGCAATATGGCTGCTCGGACAAGGGACATAATCCAAAGGTCAAAAAGCGAAGTTGTGAATTCATACTTGTACACATCCACAGTAAAATGGTAATGGTAATCTGTTCCACAGCAGAAAAACACAGTAGTAAGGCTGACATCAATAATGGATAGCACAACTGTCAGAAATACCACACATTTCCGTTTCACCATTTTAAAATATTTACTTTTAAATAACACTTATAAAAGCAAATACTAATTAAAAAGATACAGGCAGGATTTCTTGCTGAATAGGGAGTAGCGGTTTGCTCTTGTTTAAAAACAAACTGCTTTAACAAGAGCTTCCTTTCTCACTCTTCATCGCAAATCTTCAAGACTTAATTATTGAATGTCATATTTCACTGGTTTTATCAGCACATCATGGAGTTAAAATTTTGCAAAACTTTTCACTGGTTTTATCAGCACACCATGGAGTTGATAGTTAACACTTTCACTGGTTTTATCAGCACATCATGGAGTTGATAGTTAAATCTTTAACTGGGTATTATGATTATTATCAGCACATCATGGAGTTGATAGTTAAAACTTTCACTGGTTTAATCAGCACATAATGGAGTCACTGGTAAAAACTTGAATTGAAATTGTTCGTATTTTAAGCCAAATTGAAATGATAGACATTATCCTGCCATCAGCAAACACAGTGCAGCAGCCTGAGGAAATAAGCATCAATGTATGAAGGAATAAAATCCATATTGTAATAAAAACAACAATCAAAGACTGATGACTACAGAAGTAACAATACTTCTGGCCGGTTCTGTAAGGAATTTCTGATCTATTTTACAACAGGTTTACCTCTTTCATGACACATTCTATGTATGTTTTGCAAATTCTTATGTATATATATATATATATAGTGAAATATACCAGTTTTTCTATAAAATTGACAAGAGCTGACAGTGTCAAATGTTAGTTGAATTCCGATCCAGTTGTGATCTACGCTCGTATGACCAGCGATAGCTTACAGTATAGCCCATACTGACTGTACCCTATACGGTGGTTTATATACATGTAGCAAGACTTTTCAGGTAAAGGGCCGCAGAGTTAGGCTCTAGACTCACACAAAATTATATTGGTTGATCTGTCACATGAGCATACAGATTTGCAAAATAGCGGAGCACAGTTTAGACGAGAGGACTGTATGCTCAGGTGATCAGATCAACCAATAGAATTTCGTGTGAGTCCAGAGTCGAACTCTGCGGCCCTCTACCTGAAAAGCTTTGCATTATGCACCCATGTATAGGGTACAGTCAGTATGGGCTACTGTAAGCCGATCGCTGGTTATGAGAGCTGGTTATAAGAGCGTAGGTGTGATCCATCTCTTAATAGACTATAAAGTACACCAATC
>JARFOD010126768.1:0-14083 GCA_031763545.1 Mopalia muscosa
AATATATATATTATAACGGGTTGCTTGATAAGTCTGACATTGGTGGTAACTCTTTGTTTTGTTTTTTTTGTTTTTTTTTTTTTTGCTATGTGACGGCTTGCCAAATGATTCTTCGAGAAAATCGATTAGAACCCGCAAATCCTACGTCGCACCGTGTGGATTTCACGCATTGCCGAGAGGCTTGACGGCTTGAGCGAAACTCTTTGCCGTCTGAACCACGGCTAGCTCCCATGTTAACTAATACTGGTTTCTTTACAGTTGTGGTACATAAATTGGTACGTCCGAGATAAAAGTATTCACCGGTAAAGGTGCTTCATACAAACTGTCAAGCCTATCAGCAATTATGTTGCACAAATCTCCACACACACACACGGACACACTGTTCGCTTAACTCTTAATATCAATTAAATAAATTATTTGCGAGAAATCAGTGTAATTTACTTTTCATATACAATAATATATACAGTAAAGTTTGTAATGCCTGAAATTGACGTTAAATGACATTTCTTTTCATTAAGTGCAGCAAACATACGCTAAATGACATATTTTTCAAAGGGATTGGAAATATTTTTCATATGGCGTGTAAGTCCGCTCAGGTTTCTAACGCTACATGAAGAAATGTTGATAAATGTGGATTTTTCATTTAAAATTGCAACTTTAGTCAAAGGCTATGGATATTATCATGTTCTAAATAACCGCAGACACAATTTTTAAATAAATGTTTAACAGGAGATAGGTTTATTAACAATTAACACTTACCAGAAAATATGACACATAAATATGAGGCATTGGTATTAAATAAAGCAAACACCATAAGAGATTATGCGGACATAGACATTAACCCACGATCATTTGACGCACGGTATTGTGACTTTGATCTGTCCAACACGGAGTTTTTGCCTAAGAGCTCTCTTCTTCATGTATGCTATAATTTGGCTTTGTGAAAGAGGTATAGATAATATTGGTACAAGCACTTGAAGTTTCTGTATAAGAAGGCTGCCTTACCGGGTGCTAGGTTTGTCATTTCATTTCTGCGTTTACCTATTCACATGGTGAAACCCGATGAACACGACGATGCAAGCGCCTTGATCTTCTCTCCAAAGGGATAACAAAATGATTTTGATTGTAGCCCATTGGGATATATATGCTTTTCAGAATCCAGAATGGCATTGCCGGATATTCTGTCCGAAAAACGGGTGTGCAATCATTACGATGTTTGGCTGAAATTTGTTGCGAATAAATATTTTTAAGATTATTCTAAACTTAATTACTGTTTTTCATCATTCATCCCATCAACATCTTCCCATTTTTAGTCAGAACTTTTCGGTATGATAATGAGAAATAAAAACCTGTCTGCTATTCTTACACCAAAATAGCGATTCGTTTCAGTGCAAACATTTGCAGTTCAGTGGAAAATCGTTTTGAATACAATCAAAGTAATCTTCAGCTTCCGTTTATGATAACGCAATTCCAATTTAGACATTTTTGATATAGCATGTTTTTCAGATGCTGTTAACTCAGCTGCAGTCATTTATCATATGTGCCATGTATATAGGTCTATTTCTGCCTACTAACTGACGATTGATGAGTAATGAAGTTTGATTCTGCCCCCTGCACTTACTTTTCCTTGTTAAAACATGTTTGGGTCCCCCCACCCCCAACCTTGTATT
Organism: Mopalia muscosa; assembly: GCA_031763545.1. Lineage (NCBI taxonomy): Eukaryota > Metazoa > Mollusca > Polyplacophora > Chitonida > Mopaliidae > Mopalia > Mopalia muscosa. The sequence continues at coordinate 1,671 of JARFOD010126768.1, forward strand.
GACTGCAAAATCATAAATCATAGGTTTCCATGTTAATTTACAGCCTCTAAATTAAAATACAAAACACCTTATCCACCGACCTCACCCAGCGGTCTGAGCAAAATAAACAAGGACATGATTTGCCATCCTTGCCGTTTTTTATGTTTGTTACTAGAATAAGCGCTCTGACTAAGGACAGTTTGTTTGACGAGTAGCAATGCTGTTTATACTGAGCACTGAAGGAAGATTAGCTTTCCAATAGAATCAAAACATCTAGCATTTTAAGGTTGTGCTATTGTCAATAATTGTTGGAATACAATGCCGGCACTGTCGACATGACCTCGTGCATTTACCTCGCGCCATACGGGATTTATTTATGTGACGGTCTTTTCTTCCGAATAATGTAAACGGGATGTTTGCTCAGTCATCAGTATTCGTAATCATAATGTTAATTGTAATTAGACTGCTGTATTAACAGTCTTAGGGAAGAAAAGTTCTCATAGGAATCGTTCGATAACAGTACGAAGAACAGTATGGCCACCGTGTGAGTGTAATGTCACAGGGAATTAGCTTGGATAAATTCGATCCATCGAGGTCCCTATATATACTGGAATCCGTCACAGAGTCCATTGGTATTGCATTAACATATTCTTGAGAGATCCCTGCCACTGTCATAAAGAAACTTGTCTGAGTAATTCGCAAGCGCATTGACTTTATTTTACATCACAGGCAATGTTATAGCGTTAAAACATTGCTTGTAACTGGAATAACCAGAGGAATCGTTTTTAACTGTATTATATTTTGAGATCTACTTATTTGTAAGCAAGAAGACGATCTGCTGGCTAATTTCCAGTGAAATCCAACTGATATAGACTTTCCTTCAACCACAAATAATATAGACAAGAAGAATAAATCAAGTTCAGTTAATTTGAGATTTTCATCTTCAGATTTAATCATATTTTGCCTCGATGCTTGCATTTTGGTTGATCATTCAATTTTATATCTTAAACATTTCATAGGATGTAGCAGACATACGAGGTGAAAAACAGAACACTTCACAGCTCTGAATAAGGAGCTCTGTATAATATAGTTGTATGTACAAACTTCTTTTTCAACCGCCCAAATAAAGCGTACATTTGGTCGGTTTGTGTCTATGGAACCCTTGAAGGAAACTCTTTTCATTCGTAAAAAGGTAAATATTTATCGGCTTATCACTTGGACAATTGCGATGCAGTCTAATGTACGTCAGATTGTGAGGTTTAAGAAGAAGCTGGGGATATAAGTTTCTATTATATCGATCAATAAGCCTTGTGAATCATATCACTCAGCTTCTACTAAATAGACTACACTCTTAGAAATAAGTCTTATTTGAAGGTTCTTTAGAACAGAGGATGGTTCTATATGGAACCGGGATGTTCCTAAACGGAACCATAATGACAAAAACGGTTCTTTGATATACAAAGATTGGGATAAATACATGGGACATTTGCTGTGAGGGTTCCGTACAGAACCAAAAGGGTTCCACTACGGCCATAACTAAAGAACATTACAGGGTTCCATTACAGCGTGAACAGACTAGGAATTTTCAAAGAGGTGTAAGCAAGTTACAAACTTTAAAATGTTAACAGTTGTCTTCTACATACAGTTGTATAAAGAGTTTTGGAATATGCACAAGAACATGTTTAAAAATGAATAAAACCAATGAAAGTAATCTGCTTACTGATGGATAGAAATCGTGTTTATGTAATGATACATCGTCGAAGCAACCAACTTTCCCTGGCCTCAATTTAGCCGTCTATTCCCTCATGCCAGAAAAATGGCTAAAGGAAACTGATCTTGACGGAAACTGCAATAAACCAGTTTGACATCACAATTGCTATTTGCGAAAAGAGGGAAATATCAAATATCAGTTTTTTAAAATCAAAATCCATTTGTTTTAAAGAGTGGTTAATGGAGTCATGCGGTGGTCTCCTTGGTTTTGCTTCATGTGCGTTCTTGGCTTTATTATCATTTATTCTAGGTAAAACATCACGTGACCTCAACGATAACACGTTAGCTGACGGCCTGTTCATGACAAGTAACATGAGAAAGTGCGTGAAAAGCCAATGGTGCACCTAACTGTTTTGTTTGCTGTTAAAGTGGAGGAATTTAGGTGATACCTTAAGATGATCAAAATTGAGCTGGATTCCGCTTACCAGACTGCGGCATGAAATTGGCTTAGCTAAATGTCAAGCCCCATCGGGTGACCTCAACTGACTACAAAATGATCTCCCTTTGTAGACACCGTGAAAATAAGTATATTCTTAAATCTTTGCTAATATTTATTTGTTGGTTACTCAGTGTGCAGTAAAGTAGTTTACAAACATCTCGGTGGTATAAATGTAAATAGCATTCAACCGTTCATACAAACTTCTTTATCTCGTACACTATTTTCAGCCTGATAAATGATGGTGTTACTTTCTAATAGAGGATATACCCACATAGTTATTCGACTGATCAATGTTTTTCTGATACAAAGCAATCACGTATTGTGAGAAAAGAGAAAGGTATAAATATCCATAAATTAACAGATAAGCAATAAAGCTAACACACGCTGGCATTATTTGACGCTCTGAAAAACTATATACTTGGTGATTCTGACCTTAAATGTTGTCCGGGGACCAGTAAGGTTTTAACTTAGGACAAAGTGTTACAGCCGGGTCTTTATCCTACATGGAATATTTATTACCTTAGTTTATGCGACATTGGACTATCGATTCACGTCATACGAGTTTGGTCAGTATGATGTCTGCCGGTTTGTGTAGAGTTTAGAGATACCGGTATACATGTTCAGACATACTGTCCGCAATGTTCAATTAAATCATCAGACTTGTCATTACTATAAATATTACAGCAAAAGTATGTTAGTTTTCCTGTAGTAGCATTCAGATACATTACTGGTAAACACGTCCGTTCGACTTTAAAAGTATTTTAATGGCGATTATAGAAAGCTTATAGCTGTGGCCAAAAACTCGGCGTCGTAAACCTGGCCAAGAATAACAAAATAGGGCACCGAGAATAGCAACCCAACACGATGAAACATTATCAATCACATCATTCCTTGTTCTTCAAATTGAAATACCCATGAATGCTTATTATTGGACTCTATAAACAAACCACAGCCCTATAATCGTTTACTTATACTGGATCCCCGCTTATGCAGGAAACTTGAGCAATCACTGCACACTTCTAAAAGCAGGTATTTGTTGGTGACTGTTAATACTTAAAACACGTGATGATCAAACAAATAAATAGGATCATTGAATAATTCTAATCAAATATATAGTGTGGAGTGAAATTTAAACACACAAAGATTCCTCTCTGTCTTTTACAGGAGCTCGCACTCTTTGTTTCCGAGTTGTTATTGTCTATATATCCAGAGATCTATACTGGATCCCAGGTCTAACATGGTGTAATAGGGTATTATCATAATGGTATTTATTGATCTATTCAATTCATAAAAATTAAAACATAGTCCTTCAAGGTACACACTGTCTGCACCTTGGTAGCTTTATTACAATATCGATTCACATCGCTATGCAGCAAAAGGATGTAGAGAATGTTTAAATACAAATACTTTGCGTCCGAAAACCTCCACAAAAGTTTGTCGATGCGTTTAGAACGCCGGTCCTTCGGAGCAGTGCTGTTTTGCGTCGGGTTGTGCTCAGGTTCGAACAACTGTCACCGTTTTAGGCATGTTGATACATCCCTCTGCCCCTTTTCCTTCTGTCAACAAATTCGGATGAAGAACGCCTGATTTCAGATGGCCATCACATGAGGTAACTCGCATCATTTGACTGAGTTATCCTAAATGTATAGGCTTAACTTACTATACACTGCATTTTTTAAACATAAAAGAAGATCCGCAATCTTTAAGCAGTGGAGGAAGTTATCTTCGTCCAGCGTTAAGCAAAGACAGTATTGCTACTCTTCACACAAACTGCACTCAGCCAGAGGGCTATACCATCAGAGAAACAAAAGTTAATATTGTTTGCAACAAGTCATACATAAGAAGGGGACACTGTTTTGTTCGGATGATATATCACTTACCAGACTGTATACGTCATTGATTTTTACATTGGTTATATAAAAGTATATATCTGTAAAATGACTATAGACATGCACAAGAACACGTTATAACGACTAGAATGTAATAGGATCTTCCTCACACAATACTGCGATACCCTCACTTTACTTCTGGCTAAGATCAGGCTTACACTCGCCCACCATGGACGCCATCTCTCTATTGTGCGGGACCAACACACTAAAATAATTGTTAAACTTTACAAGGAAGAGCTATAAACAGCCTCATACAATTCAACGACACGGAAGGGGTAATTGTTAGAATTGTTACTTGTCCTACAAAAAACACGAATGGTACTCAGAACTTGAGCTCCTCAATGTCCATTACAAATTTTATAGAAGATTGGTCCAGTCGGAAAGCGGACATAATTAAACATTTTCCGAACCATGCTTAAAATATGTTCATTCACCCTGGATTCTTCAAACAGCCATTTTCAGGTTACCACTGTACTGCTTGTAGTGCATCTTATGAATAATTTATAGAACAGACGCCAGTGGTAAATGATAGTCTAACTAGAGGAATGGGGTGCTTACAAAATACTCCAGTCATGTCAAAGTTGAAGTTCGATATCGACGAAGCTGTTAAATGCTTCAGAAATTCGAAGATCTGAAAACGTTAGGCTGTGGTTGTTGCGGTGATGCCACTATCTCTACTGTTTAAATTGTACCAAGTCCTGATTAATTTTAACCAGTTGTGATGTATTTTCCCTCCTTGTAACACAGAGTACAAAAAAGAAACCAACTAAATAAACATTCAATAATTCTTTTATTATGTTTTTTTTCACAAATAGAACTATTCCATTTTCAAAGTAAGCGGCTCTGGAATCTAGCCAAATTGACAATTTACGTACAATACCATCCCCTTCATATCATTTATTTTGAATTGCTCAGATGCCTGTTGTTCATTTCCAGTTATAAATCAGATTGTAGAGAAGTTTCGGCTGTTTCTTACACTAGAGGACAGCATCAAAACATAACCTGTAATATACATCTATAAAGTAGAAAGTAAATAGAGCAAAATCTGAGGATTATTTGTCAGAAAATTCAGACTGGGAAAATTCTGTGTGATATCGATTTCACCATCTTTCCCTTCGATAATACTCAGTGTTGACCGAAGAGATAATGCCGCCTACTTCGTTTACTTTTCGATTTGTGCATTTGAGCGGTTCAAACCACGAATAAATTGAACGGCTTTCGCCCAAGTTTCTACATTTTTATCTTTCCAGTACATTTAAATAAATCTCACGAACGGTTTAAAATATACAATACCAAATTACGCATTTGAAAACAAAATGAAACTCTCAAGTAATACCATGCATATTTAGATTATGTAATACACATCTGTGCTCTGGGAGAAACTTCGTTGTTAAGCCAATCCTTGCCTTTTTGTTTTTAGAACAAAAGCCACTGACCCAATAGAAACGTCTATACCGAAACCTTTGTTAATTTATATTACAATGAACCCTTTATAGGATCTGGGCGAAACCTCTCTAAACAAATCCCTGTGTATTATACGATAATCAGCAACGCATGAAAAATATCGTTGACACAATTAATTTTCGTTTGTGTTAAAATGAACTGTTATGGTCTAAGGGAAATGTTTATGTGTTTTTATGTCTTTACAATTAACTGTATAGTGTAATCTGAGAAAATATCTTCAAAGAAATCTGTTTATTTGTCGAACGGACAGCGTACAGTAGCAAGTCTACCAGTCGTACAATATGTTAAACAAACAGGTTTTATGCAAACCTCGCCCTTTAGCCCCCACCCCCTTCTATCTTTAAGTTTATTGTGGGAGGAAACATGTCCCTATTAGATTATATCAAGAACACTTTAACAGACATACAAATATTGAATGATAACTGTTTTCGGCCCGTACATGTTGAAATAGAAAAATAGCACATAGTTTCGATTTGCCTTATATTAGCACTGTTTCTTGACCCCCATATAATTTAACGTGTGGCTTAACGACAATGCTTTGATGCATTCGTTCCTGTTTGTCATTAATCATTTGATGCAATTGCGATTGGTGGTTTGAAAAATGCAAAACGTATATGCGATCAATTTATAAACTTATATCACACGTATTAAGACAAATTGGGAAAGAAGTATTGGACAAATAATGGCCTTACAGAACAGATGTAATCTATGTTAACAAACCGAAATGCCTTAATCTTTTATAAAGTGTTCAATTATTTGATATACTTATTTGTAACACGACAATGTATATTCTCCCTTATACGCATCGCGAGGCTCAACTGTGATAATCATAGATAAATAGTTCAGTAAATATCTTGCTTAACAAGCTGTCAAACAACCACACGAACGAAGGCGTTAAAGGGCTACATAAGTAGAAGTTGCACAGGGTTTACTAAAATACGCTTAACATTGTATATTACGACCGTAAGTGCACAGAGCACTTAATTCCAAGCTTTCAGCATTTTCCAAATGTAATCTGACAGATATATATCCGTGTTTGTTCTTCCCAACATGAGCTTAACGGAGAAGAGGTTAACAAACAACACTTTTAACATTAAAGTACGGTTTTACACAACACCACTATACTTCATCGACCAAAATTCGTCCATCATATTCAATTTACTGTCAGTGTGTGGCAGATTTCTGAGAGAGGTCGAGTTTTAAAAAATCATCTCAAACTTACTGTAATCTTGTCCAGTCTGGGCTTGGCAAAACGTAAACTCTTGGCCCCCCGTAACGTCACCTTGATGATGGTTTAATGCTGTACTTGTCTCCTGTTTTCAAAGCGGGGACGTTCGTCGTGTCAACAGCCATGACTGTTTAGTTGCGTCACGAAAACACTATGGAAGACGGCAACGTTAATAAGAAGACGAAGACATACGACTATTTTGGGCTGTTGCCAGCATGGAGTGAAAAGGGTTCGACTTCGACAGCAAACTAGGCAAGTGACCCGGGGGCCTCCTACAGAACCCGGGAGTTCTGGGACCCTAGATGGACGGAGATGCATTATGCGCAGTTTTCGGACAATAAATCTGCTTGCACTGATCATTGACTCTCCTAAAAAATTTAACATTTTGTCACAGGATTATATATGATCTAAATATATTGCAAGGATTTTAAAAATGACTGTTCTACCAAACTCAGCTAGTCATTGCTCGTAAACATAAGACAGCTATGGTCCTTTTCAGAGCATACGTGGAAAACCAATGCTACAGTAACGGTAAAAAGAAGACAACCTCTAAAAACATTTATATTTATCGCTCTGATTAAAAATTGAAGTATTGCTTTATCACAGTTTCTGTCAGTATAACATTGTGCCTCAAATACTTGACTTAAACTTAATTCATGTGACAGTCACGCCTCTCGAAAATTCAAAATGGTACAACTAATATACCGTTCACATGAGAAAAATAAAACAAACAATTATGTGAAAGGGAAATAATTCACTTTTGTCACACTCGTTTTCGCTTTCAGACAAAAGAAATGGGATTTATTCCTCACTTTGTTAGCAGGTCAAGAAGTAGTGTTTTGATCAATAACATATTTAACAAAAATTTGGATAAGCAAAGGGTGGTTCGTCCAAGTAATACTTGGAAAGATGCACTCGAAGCGAACAATATGGCCAGTATGTAAGCATCGTTAAACTATTGTCAGTGTTAACTGTTAATATCAAAATAAAGTTTATATCTGGACGGAGCTGTTAAAGGGTTATCAAATTCAAGATCAATTGGCTTCAAGATGTATTGCTTGTAGTGTCTTGTTAGTAACTTCTAGCCGCGAAGGCATTCCATAATGAAGAGGCTGGTTTTTTTTATTTCAAATACAAAAGATTATCAAGGGGAGTCACTCTTAAATGATATATCATTACATCGTTCAATAAAAATTATTTCAGTACACAAATCCGTGAAATATAAACAAGATATTACAACTTACAATTGTTTATAATACTATCGGTTTTACTGTAAGCAAGTGGTAGTCGTACACAATTAAGATACAAATCAACAAATATATGTACCTAATGATCAGATACTTTCAGTAAAACGACTTGGTTGTTTTACACTCTTGTCAGATTCAGTTTTCACAACATATTCTGGTTTTTCATTTGGACTAGATAAATTATCTGAAATGTTACTATCAGCTTTTCCATCAACAGCAACATCTTATTCGGTACTACCACATTGCATGTTTCATTTCTCATCTGTTCTCACAAATATCAGATCTATTTCTGCGATACTCTGCACCTGAAGGTGTTTCCACCATGTAGGAGAACGTACAACTTTGCTTGCGCCGTGCCTTCAATATACCAATTATTATATCTACGACTACGGAGTGTAACTGTATCTCCTTGTTTTAAGGGAGGTTATTCTCTTACTGTACTATCATAATAAAACTTCTGTTTTATTTTTTGTGCTAGTTTGTTAGCAATGTAATGGATATAGCTGTTGCTAAAAAAAATGGTAGATTCGTTCTGACTGAGATGTTGTACTTTGTAACTTACAAACTTCGCGGTAATTTGAATAGTAATCACAGATTATCAAGTAGTTTTGATCCTCTAATACACATAAATTAACACTTAAGTGAATTTAAGGATTGTGAAGCTTGTTTTTGGTCTGTATTTCAAACAGTTCAAACAGGCCAATACATAACCTGTCTTGCCCTACGTCGATTTTTCTCTATGCACAAATGGCCACTGTGTAATTTATGTAACATGTTGTTTCTCAGCGAGGTAGGGATCACAATTGTGTCCCCTTTAAATACAATACCATCTACACCAAGCTGATCAAAGCTGATCATGTATGTTCCAAAACATTGGGGAAATTTAGATTTCTATTCCATCTATTATGAAGTTTATCAACATTTGGATTTATTTGTCATTTTCTTTTTCTTTTTTTTTTTTATTTCTGATAATTTTGGATCAGAAACATACTGTCCAATATTAAGTCAACATAAGCTTTACTATAAGCTACTCTGGATAGTGCATCCGAGACATGCATATCTTTACCAGGTGAGAAAGTTACATTTAGACTATATTTTTGTAACCCTAGGAGTAAACTTTGGATTCATATTGGACACTCATTCAATGCTTTCTTGAATATGGTAACTAATGGTCTTATGGTCAGTTCCAACAATTACCAGTTGACCAAATATGTATGGGTGAAAACGTTCACAAGAGAACGTTAAGCCAATGTTTCTTTCTCTATTTGAGCATAATTGCATCCTGCACTAGACAGGACTAGATGCATAAGCAACAGGTAACCACTGGCCTCTGTATTTTTTGCATAAGTACCGCCCGAATCCAGATAAAGAGGAATCTGCTGAGATTTTAATATAACAGTTAGGGTCGAAAAACTTTAACAATGGTTCAGAAGACAGAATTTGTTTTAACTTGGTAAATGCATCTGTCTGTAGTTTACCCCAGTTGAACTCATTTTACTCTATTAAAAGGTCAATGATCTCAATGGTTCAGTCAGGAAGGTATTTTGCTTAGTAAGTCACCTTTCCCAAAAATCTCCTAAAACTTTTTTAGACTTGGAAAATTGTGAATTACTTGAATTTGTTTAGGTTCAAGCCTCATACCTTCAGCCGATACTATTTCACCCAGAAAGAAAAGCTGTCTCATGCTTTTCTAAGGGGCTGATCATGTTGTTCAATGGTTGTACCCCAGGTGATTATATCATCCATGTATGTTTCACTACCTTCGACAAGTTCAAATAACATGTATATTGTCTTGTGATATACCTCAGGGGCTGGAGATGCCAAATGGCAACCTTAAAAACTTATATCTACCAAATAGTGAATTGAAACAGGTTAGTTTTGATGATTCATCATCTTATTCAAGCTGTCTACATCCTGAAGAAGAATCTAATTTTGTAAAGTATTTAGCCGTACCTAACTGAGCCATTTTCCCCTCTCTACTTGGAAGGTTATAATGCTTTCGTTTGATTGTTCGGTTAAGATCTCGAGAATCTAAGCACACTCTGATATATAATTTTTGTACTGTAAGAATTGATTTAACCCAAGAAGTTGGGGAATTATCTTTACAAATAACATATAACTTTTCCATCCTATCCAATTATGATTTTAGCTTATCTCTGACAACAAATTGCACCTTTCTACAAGCGTGCACCACTGGTTTCACCAATGGGTCAGTTTTAATTGTATGTAAATTGACAAGTCCTTTAAAGACACCTTTAAACCCATTCTCTACAAAGATTAGAATACCAGAGTATTTTTAACATCTCTTGTTCACAAGCCCAAGCCTTTCACAAGCTTTAAGACCTAATATTGCAGGAGCTGGGTCTTTCACCACAATAAAGTGCATTTGTATTTTTTTTATTTTTGACTGAGAGATAACATTCTCCATCAACGAGTATTTCATTACCACTGGAAGATGTTAATTAGACAGATGTTTTTGAAGTTTTGGCTTCATCACCAGATTAGAAAAATCACTCTTTGAAATTATATTCACTTGATTTCTTGTAATAAGCTTATATGATATTTTCCCATTTGTTTGAAGACCACGATACCAGTCTGTTTTGTCGCTGTCCGTCTCGATCGCATAAACAATCAAATCCTCAGAGTCTGAAATTTCATCCTGCCCGATGGCATGAGTAGTCTTCGAATCTTTTGGTGTGAAACACATATGTGCACAATGATCTGCTTTATTGCAGGCTTTGCACACTGTCCCTATATAACTGGACATTTTGTTTACCTTGATGTGCTCCGCGCCCTCATCTTCCACAATCGGATTTATTTCCTGGATGCCTTGGTTTGAATTTATTAAGTTTTCTTGAATGTTGTTTCCATGTTTTTCTGTCCGTTTTTTAAAGGCCCAGACATCATAAATATCACCATTACTTGTTGGTGTTGACATTTCTTTCATTCTGTCCTGTGTGGTCTATAAAGCGCAAGGCATGACAACGGCTTTTGTTCGCAAGTCAGATCTTGTGCTCGGAGTGATCTCTCTCGAAGAGCATCACTGGGTATATATCACATATAATCCTATCCCGGATCAAAGAATCAGTCAACTCACCAAAACCACATATTTTAGATTTAGTTTTCAAGTCATTCAGGTACTGGTCAATGTTCTCTTCAATTTTTTGATGTAAGTGAAAAATCTGTGTCTCTCAAAAGTTTCGTTTGTTTTCGGTGAACAATATTCATCAAACTTCTGAATATTTAATCCAGATTATACTTATCACAGTCATAAAACTAGCAATCATTGTTTAAATCCAGAGCGTCCTCGCCGATCACGTGAAGCAACAAGCATGCTTTGCTTCCAAACGCTTCCAAGTACAACTCAAACCTCTGACAGAAGTCAAAAATTTGTGATCACGTAACTAATTTGGCCTGCCATATCTATGACATGAATGACGTAATCTCATCGTTTCTCTTAATCTAATGCTTACTTGGTTTGTGTTCTATATGCATATTCTAAATTTCAGAGCTGTTCATTAAAGAGTTTTTTTAAGTTTTTAATTATTTTATGAAATTATAAAATCAAGACAGCATTAGTCAGTTAAGTTTGTGATTAGATCACATTATACATTAGATATATAGAAAATAATGATAATAATCTTATCAATTCCGATGCCTTTCAAGAAAAACGTCAAAGCCAAAATAATATCGTGTTTTTTAATTACTCAGAGAGCGAGTAAATTGGTTATAGATTTGTGTATGTTTATGGTGAATACCACACGCAAGGCTATTTGTTTGAGCAGAGGGTCGAATTTGCATAGTACTCGCGATGCATTGTATTCAAGTAAATACACGGAGTCGACAAAGTAAAGACCTAATACAGTATTAAGTACATAACCTTATCTTTATAATGTTTTTCAAACATGCCATTTGATGCAATGTCAATATGACATTTTCTTTGGCCATAGAATACTCCGTGAACTGATGGGGTTTTTTTTGTAAACTGCGTGATATATTGTAAATAGTTTGATTGTCAGTTGCATTATTATGTATGGCTGGTGCTAAAATTGACCATTTTATTTATCTCAGATTTTAAATTAAAAGCATACCATGAATAATCGTCAACCTGATGTGATGAATTAAGTGCACTGGATGTCATAAGTTGTGAAACGAGCTTTGATTGTAAAGTCAAGGTTGCTAATGGAATGTGTTTTAGATCAAGGGAACTTTGGAAAACATTTATCTGTGCTATGGCAAAACGAGTAATTGTTTAACAATAGTGTTGATACAACAAGGCTATAAAAGAGATGTTTAATGTTCCACCGACTAGATGTTGTGTTCAAGACAAATGTATATAGCAAGAAACAGTTCTCTGGGTTAAAAGGTTAATTTCATGTTATTTTAGAGTAGAAAGG
>JARFOD010126779.1:0-14083 GCA_031763545.1 Mopalia muscosa
ATTTTAACACATGGTACTTAACACCAATTTTAACGCAAATTTACTTGAAAAGCTTGTTAAAGTAATTAATATTTGTGTAATGAGCTGAAGTGATAATATCCCTTTGACCAAATGTTGTGTGACATTTGACAAATATTTAAGGGCCATTCAATTTGGAGTTATTGTGTTTAACGCAAATTTACTCAAAATAATATGTGTGTAATGAGCTGAGCGGATAATAAACCTCTCATGTTGTGTGACAGTTACCCAAAGGTTTGGGAAAATCGCGCTGTTCAATTTGGACACACAGTGCTTAACGCAAATTGTACATAAGTTTACTCAAAAAGCCCAACAGAAAACTTATTACGTGTGTAAGGAGCTGAACAGATTATATCCTTCTCCTCTGATGTTGTGTGACATTTTTAAATTTTTTTGGAAAATTGGGTTTTTCAGTTTGGATAAACAGTGCTTAACGCTAATTGTATACCATTCTTCTAAAACACTATTATTTAATTTGCATAATTAATATGCGCAGAATTCCATATAAATTTAATAATCTGTTCCTTTCAGGTAGGCGAACTATGTGTACAATTTCAGAGAAATTCCCCCAGTAGTCAGTATGTTTAATTATAGAAGCCTTTTATACATGGCTGATGTCGACACTGACACCAGGGCTATGACATAAGCTCACCTTAGTTCGTACAGGAGAGTTAAAAAGACACAAAAATGACCTGAATATAGCCAGACTGCTTTGCTTACAAAGTAGAGTTTGTTTGTTTGTTTGATTAGGGTTTAACTTATATGACAACGGATTGTCCACTTCACACTGTTCCTTGCCTAATTACAGTGGAAAACTTCGAAGAAACTTCATAAAACCACCCCCACGATTGCCGAAGCTACATTGTGTGACTCACTCATATACCTGAGGGTCGACAGATGGGAAATCCTGTGAACAGTACATCGAAGTAGGCTTTAGTAAGCACACTCACTAACCATTAAGCCACTGCCTACAAAGTAGAGTAAACTTACGACTCTGACAAAAGATACACATGTGCACAAGGTGATTCAATATTTTGGTTTATATATTGTCATCCTTGACATTTGTTTTAAAATAAAGCAAGCGAGGTGTATATTTTATTGGACTCATAAAGTGTAGCCTACATAGCAGGACTATTGAACAGTCACGATCATCAGTAGAGTAATATTGTGGTGTGTTGTATTCATGCATGTTAACCAGCCCAAGGATGTAGCTGGGCCATCCATCTTCTGCCAAATGCTTGTCAGGTAAACTATTAATAAATAAAGAAAAAGGGACCTGCTTCAGCATTAATATACAGTCAGTCAGGCAATTGCATGCCGCAAAAAAACATACAAATCTATAATCAACTGTGCGATAGTCGCATGGCTTCTCTATTGACGGTATACCACAATTAGGAAGACTTAAATAAACTCATGTACATGTGCAAAAAAGATGTAATCAATAGGCCTGATCATCTATTTTTAACCCCTCTAAGTTTCAGGCCTCTTCTTAATAGCAATGGAAGAACAATAATTTTCTAACTGAACAAAACCCTTTTCATTTATCACTGTTTTTCCAGGCTATTGCCATTGTTGTCAGGGAAGTAAAATAACCTTTTACCAAATTATCAATCAACCATTTAGTAATTCAAAAGTATTTCCACAGTAAAGTTTTTATATGCACAAGTGACCTTGCAAGCTTGTTTTGTATTTGACACCACTGACATGTCAGGCAAGAAAAATACAATAAACAGGGTGTAATGGGTGCTGTTAGTAATAGCATGTCAACAGTGGGAATTTCCAGTGCAAGACACTGCAGACTTAATAGGTTCCTGTTGCACGATGTTTAACTGGCCACTCTCCACCCTCGGGCCCCCCTCCCCCTCTGCCCTTAAACCCGTAGGCCACATTTCACTCATATGACAGCTTCCTATAACCAACCCCAACAACATAGAAAAATCACAAGGGGCACTAAGAGCTAAGACACAAAACCAATTCGTCTTCTTGTTGCCACTTAGCTCCAAGAACATCAGAAACCACTGTCGAGCCACAAGCCATCGCCATCTTATTGCATATTAAATTTAATAATGTTTTGTTCTACCAGTCTAGCACCTACTCAAATGCTACATAGATTTAAATACATTTAAGTGACCAGACTTTGTCCCTGATCACTGCCTCTTCAATTTATTTAACATCAAAAAGTCCCTAAATATGATTTTGTTACTTCATTGGCACTTAATTTCATCAATGAAATGGATAAATATTGTGCAACTCAGGAAAGCATCAAAATTTATTTTAAATTTAATCCAAATTCAGCTATTCAAATAGTGCTTATCAGTGTCCACAAACTCAATGTCACAGCTATGATCTAATTATATAAATCAAAGTCATATATCCTCTCTCCAAATTGGTAGTTTGAGTTCAAAGGTTAACTTCAGTGTAGGTCTAATCAGCTAATTTGGAATAAATTGTGTAACCATGGGAAAACTAAAAAGAAAAACAACAAAAAAATGAAAGTTAAAAATTCACACAGACAGAGAAAGTTGAATTTTTGTCAGTAATGGGAAATATTGAACACTTTTAGCACGAACTGTATTCTATATACACGTTCAGACAACTTTTATCTGGTGAGAAATATTATGTTTAAATTAATGTTTATTTATATCAGATACTTCCTGGTGTACCATGTGGAAGGTCAGACAAAATAGTGAAAAAGCAAGTAAACAAAACAAGTTTTTACTCTGTGTATTTCTGGATAAAATAATGACAAACATGTCATTCTCATTATCACTGTTCACAATTTGTCCAGTGCCAATAACATTGGAGGTAGGTGTTTTCGTGTTACCACCTAACTTGCAGAAGTTCGTGCAATTCATTATAAAATACTGTCAATATGATTATACAATTTCTGGATAACCACTTCTTGTTTTGTGATAGAACACAACATTTCAATACATTTGCCGGTATCTTCATCAGGTGTAAAATCGGCACCTGTGTCAGTCAATTTTACACCTGATGAAGATACAGGCAAATGTATCGAAACGTTGTGTTCTATCACAAAACAAGAAGTGGTTATCCAGAAATTGTATAAATATGTTACTCCACTTCTAAATGCCGTTTAAAACTTACTGTCAATAGGCTTTATATTATCACACTAGCACATGGATGAAATGCAGCATTAACATGCAGGGCTTTCACAATCAACCCCCAAAATTGAATTTTTTGCATCTTTATATTCATTTAACTGCAAAAATTGTCCTATCTTTTAAAATCTAATACTAACTGAAAAGAAACAGGTGAAATTAGTTTTTTGATCGTATATTTGAAAATGGCTATCTATTGGAGAAGGGGGGTTGTATGTACTATAATGGCCACTGACTCGCATAAGAATAATGAAACAGTTTATCGTGAAGTTTCACCTGTTTACTAGCTGCATAATCTCGTTAGCTTCCATGTTCAAACAACACTGTTGTTTACTGCTATTTCATGATCCCACCAATTACCTCATAATGACATCTTCATGAATGCAGTCAAAAATGACACAAGTGATGGGAATCCACAAACTATGGTTAGAAAAATTCAAATTGTATTTTCTTAACTATGAGAATTAAAGTGATCATATGTAAATAAGTTTAAAAAACATGAGGAAACCTCATAAAAACCACCCCCTCCCCCATATAACTAAAGATAACTGGGAGACTGGAACCTGTAAGCTTTACATTGAAACAGGATCAGTAGCTTATGGACATATTTAAAGTGACCATTAACACTGTTTGTGTTTTTTAGGTAGCAGTTTCTTATAATGAACATTTCACAAAAAATAGGACACAGTCACAGAATCACTGTGTAATTAAAATATCACTTTTTATTAGGGACAATATTTATCTCACTAAATTTCATGAAACTAATGCCCCTTGTGTGTTGTTAAAATCTTTCTTGTGGCTTTGGTAGCTATTATTAAGAATTTGATGCTTAGCCATTAGGTCACAGTAGATTTGAACGTAATAAACAACTGACAAAGTAGGTATCGTTTTGCATTACTGATGTCTATGTCATTTATACAGTTAGCATGTTAAGTCTCCCACAGAGGAGAGTTATAGAGAGAAGAGATTACATTTTGAGAGAAGTAGATCTGATATACTTCATGTCTTGGGGTTAATGAAAACCCCATTACTCATTCTTTATCCACGTACATGTGTTTTTAGCTCCCTTGAAGCTTGAAGTTTCCAAAAACCATTATCAAGGTCAGAATGAGCAAGATTCAGAAGTTTGACAGGAAGTTCATGTCTTCTCTGTGTCTTATTCCCTTTAACTTTTTTATCCTCATGATAGCTTTGGCATGTTTATTTATTTAATTTCTGCTCATTTTGATTTCAGACAACAAATGCCTAGATAAATCATTAATACTTTAGTGCACTATAAGCAGAATACAGACCTTACATTCCATATCTGTAAAAGTCTGAATGAGACAGAAACCAATTCTCTGTCAACTTCAACTGTTACCATAGTTTGAGTTCAAAATAAAAACCATATAAAAATGGATACTAAACAATCCACTATTTTAAAAAGAAACTGTTTTGTCATAAAAACGGCTACATGAGTCTTTAAAACTCTTGACATATTATTCAGACAGTTTACAGTATTTGATGACACCTAAATTTAGGTGAAATGTAAGACGTAATCAGTCATGCATATGGGTTTTAAATCTCTACTGACTCCCAGGTAATAAGTCGATCTGGACATCATATGTATATATAAAAACTTAACTTAAGAATGACGTAAATCACACAAATAAAACAATAGCACTTCAGTTTTCTTGATCTAAAAATAAAACCAATAATATTGCTGAAAGTTTTATTGTTTATTATGCCTTGATGTCACATACATAAACTTTCATAAGAATGTCTACTTGCAACTGTCTTCAATTGACACAATGAGTATTTGAAGTGCTAATATATTATATTAATGTCCCAAGGAGTAGTTATAAAAGTCACAATTACGTTTACAGCTGTAGTAAATCTTTAAATAATCAGAGCCCACACCTGCCTATTATACCTGAAGAAAATCTATGTGCAAAAGTACATGTTTATGGAGTAATTTCCAGGGGTAAAAATGTTTAAAAAATTTTGTCAAACATTTTTCCGATTTTGTCCTGCAGGCAGTTTAACACTATGTTAAATTCTGGGGAATTCTGGAGTATTTGTGTATTCAGCCTAAAGTATGTGTACAAAATATTAAAAAATACACAAGATAGGCAGATCTGAGAAACTCAAAATATTCTACATGATTCTACCAACCAAACTTCAAAATAATAAAAACACACTTATTAGCCCTATTGAATGAATTAAGCCATATAAATCAATATCTTTATATTATAAAAAAAAGGTAATAATATAAAAGGAAAACAACTTCTTTGTTCATCAGCCACAACTTTTCAATCTGATTTCCACGCACATATCATCTATAAAGTGATTTCATTACATGAAATTGAAACATTGTGACTGTTAATATTATGAGATTGTGATTGACTTCTTATTGTTGCCACTGGAAGAAATTTTAAATTAACTTTTCAAATTTCGAAAGTTTCCCTTTTCGCTGACCCGGATTTGTTTTCAGACAATATTTGATTGGACCATGTTTCCGTATTTTAAACTGAATACATTGATGGATAAGCTGTAACAGTCTGACAGTCACTGGAACAATTTTTCAGGCAGGAAGACCAGATACGTATGGACAATCAGATAGATTAAATTTCAAACACCATACATATCTGCATCCCCATATGATGCTGCAACAGACCATATCTGACAAATAGAAACATAGGTAAGGAATTTACACTTATAAAAATTCTAGGTCTTTCTTATCAAATGAAACAGGCTGATATTTATCCAGTATTAAAGGCAAAAAACATGACAAGCACGCTTCTCTAAACACAATGGGGGCCTTTGATCGGAGAATTGTTTTCATATGCAAGCCACATCCACATAACACATGTTATTGTATAGTAAATCTTTTTATGCTACATTCACTTTGTAAGCAGAACATTAACTATTATTCAACATACATTCACCAAAACATTCTGTTACAATTGTCAGTGTATATCTAGTGATACAATTTTGTTGTTGTGATATTAATATATTATTCGATTCCCAGACGGGTTTCAACCTGCAAAATATTCTGAACTAGAATATGTTCCAACTAAAAAAATGTTGTCCCAATATAATGAAAATACTGGTGATATCAATACGTATTTACTAAATAACTAGTCCCACCAATATGGCTAGAAAAGTTCAGCATACAATGATAATGTTAAGGCGGTTTTAATATCTGGATTAGGATAGTATGTTCTCTAATATGAGTCAGAATGTCTTCACCAAGTTAGTACTGGAAGAAGATTAATTTTCAAACTAAGAAAAGTAATTCACATCTTATGGTTGTATTAGTGCTGCAACTACTTTTGGACCAGTACAGCTTTAAACCTCAAGCAAACAAAAACTAAACTTTTGGATCACCTGGTGGTTATATAAGTGTTTGTTTGTTTGTTTGTTTGATTGGTGCAAAGAGAAAAACAACAACATGTATTCGTTCTATTCTTTGCAGAAATTTCTCAAAGAGAGACTCAATGAAAAAAGTATTTAAAAATAAAATAAAAAATAAAAAAAAACATGTGATGTTTATGGTCATTGAGGAAACAATACAAATATTAAATTTCATATTAAGAATGATACAAACAAAATTTGTCAAAGGCATCTGCGATCACAACCTTGGGATCTACTTCTAATTTGGGTTAAATGTAGTTTAAAAGCACAATTAATCTCATTGTATCATACTTATAACAGGTCTGCTAAAACATTTGAGCAAAATAACTGGCTAATTTACATGTAATCAACATATTTGCCTGGTGGTTCAGACCATAGCTAGACAACATCCTTTTAAGTTAGGTAACATAGTCATTTCTTATTGTGGACAAAAGACTGACAGAAAGCCTCGTGTCCTGCATCATCCAGGGACAAGGCTAATACCTCCACAAGCTTCCTTTCACACTTTGCCAAACCGTTTCGTGGTCAATCACAGATCAGAGACAAAACATAAAAAAGGATTGACCAATCAAATACAAGTGCCACTTCACAAACATAAAACTTTTTATTGTTCAATCTTTGAGCTGAGTGTTTTTTGGCACAGTGGTTACTTACAACCTTGTTTTTTCCAATCACTAAATGATTGATAAGTGTTTTACGCCACATTTAGTAGTATTTCCGCTACACTGTGACTTTAACATATTGTTAATTTTATTATATTATATATATTCGCCAATCACTCAAACTAGGAGAGTTATCTCCTCTACGTTTGACCAAAAATATGCGATAAGCTTGACAAGGTGATGAAATGACTCCAGTGTACTCAACAGTAACATAGCTAGATTAACACGAGATTAAAATAGGACAATGGTACTGGAAAATTAATGTTCCTCCAGTGATCAGTAAAGACAGAGGACTTCAACTCATTGAGTAAATAGGATAAGTTACACATATATAATGTTAATAAAAAGTTGAAGTGAAGTTTATAAATAACTGACACTGTGAGGATTCCACTATCACAGTGCAAAATACAATCACAATAAACTGGCAGCTACTAGCTTCATTTGTGAAATACCTGTGATATACCTGTTGATTGATGCACAGGTGAAGGTGAGAAGCAAGCTGATGGCAACATAAGAGTTGAAACTTACCTGGATTTTAGACAGCTGATCTTCAGCCCTCCCTTAAACAATTGAGTAGCCCAGCAAGTTCTGGACAAAACTGTACCAAGCCTGCTCTAAAAAGTACAAACCCTCTAACCTCTGACCCCTACCTGCGTCATAGCTATAAAACAAACTAGATAGGCCTCTATGCTAGCTCTGAACCCATGTGAAATCAGACGGAAAATATATGTGAATGAGAATGCATATAGTGATTGAACTACCTGGGAGCAGGTGAAATCACTGAAGCGTTGAATTTACAGGTGTGATGTGTATGTAAAAGGAAGTAACAAAATTGTCACAGGTACATAACACCTGTTTATATGTATGGAAACAGTGCTAATAGTATGTACCACAACACCAGCAATACACAACAATAAAATCCAGAGTCAAATATTTTGTAAAGAGCTATTTCTGTTTGTCCTTCAGGTTTTTACCTTTGGCAAAACAAGTTGGTTTTTTTTAGCCGTGTAAGTTATGTTAACCATTATTATATTCTTCTTTTTGTGTACATCTGGTCAAAATTTCCCTTGACAACTTAAGCAATGATACTGTCAAGCTATTATTAACCTAAAGCATCAAAATTGCTCTAAATCTAAATATTTTCTCCTTTATTAGTATTTTATGAAATCTAACTGGAATATTTGAGTCTTCATGAACCTTTGAAAGTTCACTCACAGATAGCAATACTAAAGTAATAATACATTTATCAAATGAGCAATACCTGTAAGGTCTATCTTTATCTACATCTCTGTGATAAGTTCATTCAACTATATATAGTGTTAATCAAACAAGGTTAATCTGAAGGTGGGAGAGATTAGAAGTGATAAATATTATCAAATGAAATTGCCTGGTAATCATCAAGTACAAGATAATGAAGACACTATCATAGACTATGTTATAATAATAATAGTACTACAAGTTTTATTTTGGCATACTGGCCTCCCAGAGCAGTGCATGTTATCTATTTTTATACTATGCTAAGAAAAAATAAGAAATAAACTATACATAATGACACCCCACAGTTAGAATAACATGAAAAAAAATTCCTTTAATGGTCAACAGGGGCTTAGCCAGAAATCCAAAGTATGGTGTACAAAATGGACATTTCATTGCATTTTTTAAGTAACTGGGTGTCAATTTTAACAGTTTCCCTATCTCCTGCATGTTTAAGTTTCTCAAACAGGGTGTTCAAATGAGGCAATTCTTCGCTTCAGGGTGTTCATTTGATAGTAAGTAAACTGTAATTACAAGCTATAAGACATTCCTCTAACAGATATGACGTAAATCCACGTAGAAATACATGTATAATCTCAATCCACATAATATACACATTACAAATTATCAAAGCAAATATAATGTAAATTACCCATACTGACATGTTAACCATAACTCTCAAATACAAGGGTACTGTATAGTCCTACAAAAGATTAAGTCCAACTATCCATAAAAACTACAATGTAACTCCTTATAACAAGTTCACCACGCATAGCCATACATGTAACAGATACATCATATATCTTCAAAATAAGAACACTTTAGACTGTAAATATACATAATTAGTACATCATATTAATTGATTAGTGTTTTACCCCATACTTAAGGGTATTTGACTTATATGATGGTGGTGTATTCCAACAATAATTGACAGTAGCCCAACCAAGATGTGAAGCGTTTTCATAATGTTGGAAAGCTCATTTTCTCCAGTGCCAAGTAAAGACAGCTTAGCTACTCTTCAAACAAACTGCCATTAGCCAGAGGGCTAAAAATTCAAACAATTTCAATTTCCATAACAAGTGCCCTGTAAATCTCCCTATCAAATGCCCAGCAAATGTTAACAACAAGTGCCCAGTAAATCTCCATAACAAGTGCCCAGCAAATATCCATAACAAGCGCCCAGCAAAATTCCATAACAAGTGCCCTGTAAATCTCCATAACAAATGCCTGCAAAAATCTCCATAAGAAGTGTCATGTAAATCTCCATAACAAGTGCCCAGCAAATCTCCATGACAAGTGCACTGTAAATATCCATAGCCAGTGCCCCATAAATATCCATAACTACTACCCTGCAAATCTCCATTACAAGTACCCTGTAAATATCCATAATTAGTGCCCTGTAAATCTCCATAACTAGTGCCCTGTAAATCTCCATAACAGCTGCCCAATAAATATCCATAACAAATGCCCTGCAAATTTCCGTTACAAGTGCCCAGTAAAATCCAGAACAAATGCTTTACAAATCACCAAAACAAGTCCCCTGAAATCTCAATAACAAGTGCCCAGTAAATCTCCATAACAACTGCATGGCAAATCTCCATGATTAATGAATATACTGACAATCCTAATCAAATTCCAATAGACTTTACTCTTTCTAAGCTACAAGATGACTTTTTGTGGAAATAAATTCTTACCGATAAACTAATCGCAAGTATACTTATCACTCATACATAAACAGTTATGTAAGTTACTGACATTTTTGACAGAGGTATGGTAATCATAAATTAAAGCTGTCCGGGTTATCACCATATTGTAGATAACGGGTGCTAGCTGTCACATTTATGTCCATGCTTTCATAAACATGCTTAATTATATGTTAATATACACTTAGATCTTAGTCCTACACATTTATCTTAGTTACAGGTATTGTCTTTTGAGCATTAAATAGTAAGAATACTATTTGTATGGTACAATGTGTAAGGTTCGAGGTAACATTGTATATAAAGTATCTATAAAGCTGTGTATATATGGTATTAAATAGGCATACAGGTACGCCACTTTAATAATGATAGGTAAACTATTTGTAAGGATTACTTATAAAAATCAACTAGAGATGTATTTTTATAGGTAGGTTTGATTATTTTGTTTTATTGGGGTTAAACATCTAGCTTACAGTTACTTCACTCATAGCCAGCCAAATAAGTGAAGGCCTCCATCTTCCATACTACAGGCAACAAACAAAGACAAGACAGTCACAGGATGAATCAGGATCACACCAAAAACAGATCAGTTCTACGTTGCCCTTAGCTCCGAGAGCATCAGGGCAATAGTAACCATTGGCTTTTTGGAGGGAAATGTTTCTGAATTTTATGAAATTAATTCATGGCCTATGTTTAAAAGAGTAAAGACAATTTCCTTGACACAATGACATACATATCAACACTGTTTTTGTTGGAAGGAAATTTAAAAGTTTGGATCAGAGGGTGCTATAACGCATTTTACAAATCATTAAAATGGGACGGAAACAGTTTTGAAATTTTGTTTTCAACACAAATAAGTTTCATTTGTATAACTTGATTTAATGTCATAAACCCTACAACCTTCAATCAAAATATCAACTGAACACATTATCATTTGCAGGAGTACGAGTTGTACTTTGTATTTTGACACTTTTCACCTCACACCAGTCATATGGTTTATAACATTTCAATTCATTAGTTCTCATGTTACAGAAAATAAACTGACACACAAGCACTTAAATAAAAGTCAGTAAGTGAGTGATTAAGAGTCTTTATTTATTCACGATAAAATTCCTTAGGTACAGGCCTTTCTTCCAGGAATTTTATATATACATGTACAACAACATCAAACAACAATAAAAGGAAGGGCGGACAACTGTGGTTCAATGGTCAGGGTTTTGGTCTACTGATCCTCCTTCAAGAGTTTGTGTCTTATATAACTTAGAGGACAACGGCGTTATTCAGCAGTTGGCAACAGAGACAATGATCACATTTAAATTTCAAATTTAAACATACCACAAAGACAAATTCTGTACAACAAATGGTCACATAGATCATAGATAAGGCGTATACCATGTCACATCATGTTGATTGGATTACATTTCCCATGTTTAATAGGAACAGCAAGATGTTTGTCAGTTTTCAATTTTACAGCAGTAACATAAATTTGCCACCAGGTGGCACCACCTGTCTGAGCACTATGTTTAAATTAACCCCATGCAACAAATAACCATACCAAGTTTTAGTTAAGTACGATAAGCGGTTTCAAGTTAATGATTTTCCACTTATAAATGACCTCAAACAAAGAGTTGTGTGAACAAAAGGACAGACAGACCTCATGTTAAACCTATTCCTTAATACTTCTTAATGATAAACTTACAGAAAAACAGTTCATCCCTAATATGATATTGAAACCAAAATTTACATTTCAAAATAGGTCAGAATTGTTAACCGCCATACTGATGCCAAAGCTTAAAGTAAACTTTCTGACTCGAACCATCAATTATGCAAGATTGTTAAAACGAACGGAAAAACCGAGGTGCAGGTTTTGGAATCTGCTTGTCGAGTTTGCACCTCGGTTTTTTCGTTCATACTCCAATGAACGTAAAAAAAATTTCAGTCAATCCTTAAATACAAAACCTATTTTTGTTTTAAATTCTGTCATCAGAGCATTATATCTGAAAAAAAAGAAAGAATTAAGATTGTTATTTTAGGCCTTAGTAGGGTAGTGTATTTAATGATAAAAACAACAAAATCCCATTCCCTTTTGGTAAGGAGGCTGTCTCTTTTCTGGTTCATGTCACTATTTTCCCAAATATGGTAATTAAAAAAAAATCATGCTGATCTTTCATTTTTTATTTTTTATTTTATTTTTTTTCCTTGAATTTTTGGGGTAGGTATGGTTACGACAAACAACTAAATTATTAATAATGGCCTAGCTGTTGTGTGGATTCTGTGGGTAACTCCATGTTTGTAGTCATGGATTGTGATACATGTTAAACCAATAAAAGTACTGTACAAATCTGTATATGAAGGGATTTTCTCAGTCTTCAACTCACAGGATGGTGCATTGTTCTCAACTCAAATAAATTAAGTTGTGGGGTATTTTTAGTAATGTAGGGATAAATTGATTACTGTCAGTGTATCAAGATAAAACAACAACTGTGCTTCTGACATGATTTTAGCACTTAATCCAGCTCTTATAAAACAGCGAATACGTGTAGACTGCTTTCCAATGAACTCAGGCACTCCTCGTTTATTTTTCTGACAATCACGATATATCAATTTTCTTTTCAGGAAGACCAGAGTATCATATATGTTATAGAAAGCTTCTAAGTGAATTTGTGTCTGACCGGTGTATGTCAAACTTGTGTGACCATGCAGGGTAAACACCTCATCGATGTCATGACAAAGATTTTATTGATCGTATATATTGAAGTTGCATATAATGATGCTGGATCTTTGCTTCCAGTTTTCAAGTTTGTCCATGCATTACTGGTGGCTGCCTTCATGGACATATTTAGAAGGCAGGGGCCATACTTCCTGAAAGCAGTCAACTTAAGAACAGTCATTGCCCACATTTTCCTTGTTTTCAAAAGGCTCCAATGACCAAAATTTTTTTTTTTTTTTTTTTGAAGTTTCAAATGTGGCCCTCTGGCATACAAGGTAGAATATTTTAAGTGTTAAAGATGTGCCCAGGTGTGAATTAACCACATATTTCTATATGACAATGATCACTGTTGTGGCACAGCACTGTCAGGAAAGTCTAATACCCGGGAGTTAGTACATGCCAAGTACATGCACTTGATTAAACATGTAGCATGTGATTGACATTATTTCAAACTATAAACACTCTGTCAAACTTAATCAATGACTAAAGATCACCAGATAGCCGATATCCCTGGAAGCTCTCTCTTTCTGTCAACGTTGTTGGAAGATGTCTGAGAATTTCTAGGGAGGCTAGATGAACTATCCCTCAACCTGTATCATTAGGGATCATCCGATATAGTTCAAGGGATGTCAGTCAGCTCTCCAGGATGTGACTGTTAGACATAAGGATCATCTTTAGAGCATTTTAACAATCTTGCATAATTGATGGTTCGAGTCAGAAAAGTTTACAATTCTAACCTATTTTGAAATGTAAATTTTGGTTTCAATATCATATTAGGAATGAACTGTTTTTCTGTAAGTTCATCATTTTAAAAGAAGTATTATGGAATAGGTTGTAGTTCTGTCTGTCCTTTTGTTCACCCAACTCTTTGATTGAGGTCATTTATAAGTGGAAAATCATTAACTTGAAACCACTTATCATATGTCAACTGTTAACACAGATCAACCAAACACAATGGCACTGATTCATCACACTAAGTATTACAACAGGCTTTTTACTCAATATATATATCAAAATATTTGTCCAAAATCAGGACGTTGACATGGTTTATTTTTGGAACCATCGGATGTATTGTCGTGCCCATGTAACTATAAATCCATTAGTTTTTACTTTTATACTTGTACATTTGATTTGGGCTTATTGCTCTTAATTGTAATTTTTATGGATTGTCCACCCTTTGGCTTAGGGCAGTTGTTTGAAGAGTAGCAATGTTGTCGTTAT
>JARFOD010126790.1:0-14080 GCA_031763545.1 Mopalia muscosa
GTTAACTATATCTTATTCAATCCGAATTAAGTTCGTATGAAGCTAGTGGCCACAGCTCAACAGGCGAGAGCCGACTAGGCCCCATCATCCTACATAAGGTATCTCTATATTTAGACTCATACAGAGAGACCATGCTGTAAAAAGCTGCCATATTGTGTTCTGACCCAGTCCCAAATATTACGACTGGATTTGGATCATATTTAAACTGTGAGCACAAAACCGGCTCCTGAGTATGCTTATAAGTCTGATTTCGAGCACTCTACGTGTCTTCTGTCATCATTTGTCCTTTCTGTATAGTAGACTTGTTGTCATTGAATCGGTTTTTTCTATTGGCCGGTGGCTGTAGGGGAAAACCCCAGATGGGACAAGATGATGTGGCTTTGGTCGACTCAGATAACACGATAGAGGTTTCTAATTTGTCATGGTTAAAACACCTATGTATAACCCTTGGCTCGCCAAGATGGCTAGGCCCTAGAGGCTCTGGGAATGCGGAAGCACGTTAAGGCAAAGTCAGTTAATTTTGACAATTTAAACAATTGATACAGTTTAAAAAGAAGAAGAAGAAATGAATATTACAACCAAAATACAAACCCAAACACAAGATCTCGCAAACACTGCAGTGTCAATACACAATTGCTGTCCATCGCATGTCTATATGCATGCATCAAAATGGAAGAGTCGTTAATAATGATATACCAAATTTAGGTAAAGGATATAGAGGATTTCTAATGAGAGACCCGGAGATATCAAATTTATTAAACGAGAGAAGTTATTTTTATTTATTCGGTGCCTCCGGGGGAGGAATAAAAGAAAATGTCCACCCGAGTTTCATAAATTTGATATCCGGGTGACAAATTTGACATTCATTTTATCCCATCAATTCATTTTTATAGTAACAATTTGTTTTAATAAAAAAGCAATGTAAAGACTTTTGAACACAGTGTGCCATGGCAAGCGTTGCACTCTTTGAGTAAAACGGACTAGATCGAAAGACACGAACACGCCCACGGATGCCAAAGGTTCTCAAGTGTAACTGATATGAGCTTGGATCGTCAAACTGCAGCTGCGTCATGGTTGTTTTTAAACTGGGAAGACACCATTGCAAGTTGTAAAATAAAATAGTCCGTGTAAGTTGTAACATTTCATTGGTTGAATTGTATCAATAAACGGAGAGAGGCCAATCAGAGCGTGGGAAAGCCTATCCCACACTTGCAGTTATGTAAAATTTAGTCAAATTTGGTCACTCTGGTGACCATGACGTCATAACGTAAAACCTGTGATCTCACGTCAAGTAAGCTGTTAATTCTCCCCTCCTTAGTACTAAATAACGTGTTGCCCTTACTTATCATGTACTAAGGTGCCGGAATTAGTACATAATAACGTACATTTCTCCTTTAATAGTATGTAATAAAACAATAGTACTTGATAACATAGAACTCTTCCTTATTATATTATAGCAAATAATAACCGAGGTGCCCTCTCTATACTACTTATATATCCACATTTTACTGTAAATACTATTCCAATCAGTATCACGATCGGCATTCAACAACAAAGAGAGAAATCAACTAAACTGAAAAGAACATACCTAACTGATATTTATTTCAAATATGTCAATATATTATGTGTTTTAATTTCGATCTAAAAATTATAAACATTGTGTTAAAAACTATGTTAATTATAGTTATTTGCAGTCATGTATAAAAAATGAAATTTTATCATTAAGACAGATCTGTTTAAGGAACTTGATGACAGCATTCCCACCAATGTTATCATATCAAAGTGTTTGGGATTTAAAAAAAAAAAACCCACAAAAGGTGAAGGTTTACGCTAGAAAAGGGTCATTCAACCGGTCGCGACCACCCCCAAATCCACCTCTAGTCAAACTCTCGATGGATGAGAATGTTAGGGTCTCTTTTTCACAAGGAATAGAAAAAGGAGAGTTATCTCCCTTACCCCATAGGTACGTTCTGAGTGACTCGGGGGGGAAAGTAATCACATTGGCACACGAATATCGATTAATTAAAACCAATGTAGCGATTAGCGAGTGAGATATTCTGTATGGGTTAAGAATAAATCAACCAGAAAACAGGTATTTCAGAAAATAGGGTAATAGAGATTAACCAATTCATATGATGATAGATACAAACAGGTTGAACCATATGGAATTAAGTTTCGTCTTTACCAATAGGTCCTTATGGTTTTTGTTTATCTTGTATGCTATAATAGGACTTTGATAGAGGGGCAGCCATTTGAGGTACAATATTTTGAAATTTCTGTATAAGGAGGCTAGCAAACCGGATACTATAAACCAGTATCAGAAAGGCAAGCCACGAAACACATATACCATTTGTGTGATGTCTACTGAATAGTCTGAGACAAAAATACATGATCATACTGATAGTAAAAGATATAGTCATTCTGATCCTTGATCATTCAACTATCATAGAACGAAATTCATTTTGTTATGTAAATTGTATTCATATATTCTTTTAAATGTCGAGAGAGTTGACATTTCTTATCAAATGTCTTCAGCAAAAGGGAATATACCATTCACCATTGGGATGGCTGTTCCTCTCATCATCAAAACGGGTTTCCAGGTTAGCAATTTTGTTTCTAGGTTCAAACCACTTTCAATATTTTGTATCAGTGGATTTTTCTTGCTTACTATATTTCGCCTTAGGTTAACCCTTTCGATACTAAAAAAACGTCTATATTTGAAGAAAACACATAATCCTTTGACACCTCGAAATATTCCATTTGTCTACAGATAAGAGCTCAAACTTGGGTACCACAGTATTTCGACTATTGACATGAGCACATTTGGTTTTCAGGGGTTTTTCAGGGGTTTCAGGGGTTTTTCAAGTTTTTTTTACATAAGTAAAATTCTTTTCCACATATGTGAAATAGTTAGGTTTTATTTTACTTACGTGAAAAAGAATTTCACATATGTTGAAAGAATTCTACTATATTGAAAAGAATTCTAGATATGTAAAATACATTTTTATTTTACACATGTAAAATTGTTTTTCACATAAGTGAAAATCTTTTCAACATAAGTAAAAATAGTGTAAAATAAAAGTGTAAAATAAAAGCAAAACTAATTCGACATATGTAGAATAAAGGTAGAAGTGATAAAACGGCTTTCCGTAGATAAAACATCTTGTTGCGTACATAGAGACAAACTAGAACTGTTCTGCGAGAACGAATACACCCCACAGTATGTGTTATGAATTGTGCTGCTGCTCTTTTTAAATGGACAGCTATTACAGGTCAACTTGGGGAATACTTAAAAGTGTAAGCATACTTCTACATGCAGTCAGAGCTGTTAAATGGAGGTTTGCATGCCTGAAATGGACTCCTTATTATTATCCAAATAAAATAAGTACTTATGTGCTTTTACTCAGGAATCGAGTTGCAGTGACACAAGATCAAAAGTGCATAGTTAAATTTGTGCCAATAGATGGTTAACGGTAACTTAGGCTTGCTGAGCATGTTACCAGCTCTCACTCTGAGGAAGTAGACTATCAGAAGTGCCACCAGCCAGTCAATTATGAGGATCTACATGGAAAACAATATATACACATTTAGAAAAAAGGCGGAAGAAAGACAGGCAGTTAAATATTTTTTGAAAATGTGGAAGTTGTAGGTTAGACAGACATATTGTACCTACAAGTACATTAAGACAGCATATATGTACAAATTTAAGTGCAAAGTTGGATAAATTGTACCTATCTTTAATATTATAGCATTCATTAAAAGGGAATAACTCATTAAGACAGCGTATATGTACAAATTTAAGTGCAAAGTTGGATAAACTATACCTATCTTTAATATTACAGCATCCATTATAGGGTAACAACTTTGGGAAAAAAATGATCGACGGAGCCTCATTATTACATTTTGCACAACTTCACACCATGTGTAACATGGACACAACTTTTCAGTAACATAAAATACAAACTGAAGAAGAATTTGGCCGGACAATATTGGCCCTATGCAACAAAACAATAGACTTGTTAAAGGGCAATAACTCTGGGAAAAAATACAAACTAAAAAAGAATAAGGCTGAACAATATTGGCCATATGTAATAACATAATAGACTTGTTAAAGGGCAGTAACTCGGTAAAAATAATTGACAGAGCCTCATAATTACATCTTGCACAATTTCAACCTACTTTGTAACATGGACACAAGTTTTCACTAGCATAGAATACACACTGACGAAGAATAATACCGGACAATATTGGCCCTATTTAACAACACTATAGGCTTGTTAAAGGGCAATAAGTCTGGGAAAATGATCGACGGAGCCTAATAATTACATCTTGCACAACTTCGCATGTGTAACGTGTACACAAGTTTTCATAAGCATAAAATACAAACTAAAGAAGAATAAGGCCGGACAATATTGGCCCAATGTTACAACACTATAGGCTTGTTAAAGGACAATAACTCAGGGAACAAATGATCGACGGAATCTCATAATTACATCTTGCACAACTTCACCACCTGGATAACATGCGCATAAATTTTCACTAACCTAGGGTAAAATATGTAGCAGAAGAAGGCCGGACAAACTTGTGTCTACGGACGGACAGACGGACAAGCCGATTCCAGTTTTCCTTGTGGGTGTATAAATATGCAAGCATATGACAAAATTCCTTTCTCCGTTGGGACTGCAACCCGAGCATTTAGTTATGACTGTTTCAATTGGATCCATTAAACAATATGATTCCTCGCGTCAGTGTGGTCCATATAAAATAAGATCCCTGTGCCATTGTGATATTTTTTGCCGGTGTGACTCCATTTATCAGTGTCATTTAGTTACTAGTGTTATCCATGTGCCAGTGTGACCAATTTACCAGTATGATTCCTATGTCAATGTGGTCGATTTACCAATGACATTCATTTACCAGTGTAATTCAAGTGCCAATATGATGTACTAACTAATATGATTCCTATGTCAATGTGGTCGATTTACCAATGTTATTCATTTACCAGTGTAATTCAAGTGCCAATATGATGTACTAACTAATATGATTCTTATGTCAATGTGGTCGATTTACCAATGTTATTCATTTACTAGTGTGATACAAGTGCCAATGTGATGTACTAACTAATATGATTCCTGTGTCAGTGTGGTCGATTGACCAGTGTGATACATGTGTTATTGTGATGTATTTACTAATTTGATGGATTCACGAACCTGGCCGATATCAAATTGCTGGAATATCACTATGATTCATTCGACAGCATGATTTATTTACCAATTAGATTCGAATAATGTGCCAATGACATGTCTGCGTCACTTGGATCCATGTGTCTCATTTATGAGCAAGTGTGATTCCCGTGACTGTGTGATCCTCGTGTCGGTGTAATCTAGTGTCGATGTGATCTCTATGCCGTCTTTGTCGGTGTGATCCCTGTACCGGTGGGGTCCCATATCGGTGTGTTCCCTGTGCCTACTATGTCGTTGTGTTTCATGTGTCGATATGATCCCTGTGTCGTTGTGATCGCTGAGTCCACTGTTTCGATGTGTTCCTCGTGTCGGTAGTAGTCACCCTGTGCCATTGCGATCCCTGTGGCAGTGATAAATGTTGCATAATTTAAGACTGACAAGTGTATTTTATTATTAAAACTAAAACAAATAAAGCTATTCCCTTTAATTTATTTCAAAATAAGATGTCCTTTTTTAGGACATTTACATTGTTCAACACATACGGGAAATGTGAAATCATGAGTTTTACATAATGTCCGAATATATAGGTGAACTTTTCAGTACTAGTAGACGATACACGTGTCGATTATGAAAGGGGGAAAAGACTGGTCCAAAAACAAACGATATCATGTAATGCCACTATGCAAGTCATTTCCTGTGCAAGTACCCATCTTTAGAACTCTTGTACTTGCAAAATATAATGATTGTAGCTAGCAAATCTATAGTTAAAGTGAGAATACATTAACTTGACACAATCTAGGGCATCTGCTTCCTACTGAGACAAAACAACAGTTGTGATACTTCTCATAAATAGGTAGATCGTACTGCAATCATGGTTCAGAGAACATCAGCTCATCTGAAGTAGGACATGCTATCACGTCAGTTTAAGAACATTTACAAAAGAGCATTGGCCAATTAAAAAAAAATTAAAAGCATAATAGAATACTCAACTCGAATGTTCGACTTATCGAAAGTTGCCTTGGCAGAAACAAACCGTAATGATATGACTACCCTTAATCGACCGCAAACAGATGCCATTAGCTTATATTTTTTTTTTAGACCTATGGACAAATTTGTCTTTAAAAAATGGCTGATTTAGAATATCAAACTCTTCATCGTTTTGGATGAATAGACACCCCCTAATATGGTTGTTTCACTGATACTGCAATTTGGGTAAATTTACATTATGTTAAACACTCATTCGTCGTATTTCTGAAAAATTACAAAATTCAGTTTTGTATAAATCGTGTTTTGTCTTTGTTTATGGCCAGACGCGTCAAAGGGGCATTCCTTCACCAATAGGGCTGGCACGCCGTAATGTGAGTGAAAAAAACGGCGTAAATTCCCAAATAAAACAAGCAAAGCTTTTTACACTTATAATACTCGGCCAGTTACTCAAAATCAAGTCCTAATAGCAGATTACACTACTAATCCAGGATTAGAGAAACGCCAACAACATGTAGTGACGTCATCTAATCTAGGATTAGGTTTAATAGTGCTATGTAACATATTGGAAATTCTGTTTAGAATTATACAATAAATTATATTGTTTTCAGTATTAAAAAGATACCCTTAACTTATGTAATTACCACTGTCCTTCCAAATTTTGTGTTAAATTCACCGTTTATTTAAGATATTTGAAAATGGTTATTTTCAGAAGCCATTGTTTGTAAGTGCAGAATTGTTCCAAAGACATCCAGGTACAATTCCAATCTAAATCTTTAACAAACACTATTTCCACATATTTATTATAAAAGTATTAAATATTTTAACGTATGTGTAAAATAATTTTACATAAGTGTTGACTTTTCTACTTAAATGAAATATAACATGTGCACCAATATGTTTATATATGAGAAGAAACAACAAATGCTAAACGAACTGTCGATATGTAGAGAACCATAAAAGTGATACACGATCCAGCTTCAGTGCAAACATTTTATCTAATTAATAAAACTTAACAAAAGTTCCACTTTACTTGCATGGATTATAACTAACAATTTGCGTTTTTGAGTTAAATGCAAAACATTTAATTTAAGACAGTTGTTTTTTCTGAGCGTTGAATTCAATTTGTTATAATTTTTTAAGCTGGTTTCATTTAGTTTTTCATTTTCTTTATAACCCGACAAAATACAACTTTGGAAGTTTGCTTGCTATCCATGTCTATATTTGTTCAGCCTTGTTTAACCCATACTGGGATATTTGCCTTTAAAGAAAAAGAACAAGATTGATGTTTAACCTGTGTCATTGTAGACCATTAACAAATAAACTGGATTTTGATGTAATTATGGAAATTGATTACCTCATTTTCAACATCTATATAAAATGTTCAGTTTTTAAAATCAAATCTCAATTTCAAATTGTTATAAATATTTAGTGGTAGCGACTGAGGCTGTATTAATGGTATATTTATATGTTGTGCTAGTCGCGGAGGGTTGTTCAAGGTAACCAATAATCTCTGATAACAGAATGGTCGTCTTAAGAACTAAAGATTTTCAAACTGAAATGTATGGATTTGTGGGTAAATTAAGGCGTTTAAATTACCCTCCCCCCCCCCCCCCTCCTCCACACCACCACCACACACACACGCATACATACCACCACCACCCAATTTTGCAAAATTAGTTTATTTTCATACATTCTACTGGGTAATGAATGAACGAGCATTGTATTTTCTCAAGTTTTTCTAAACTTTCAAATATGTTTAGAGCACACGTGTATCACACATTACGCCACGGCCCCAAGTGTGTTTTAAGTAAAATACTTCGGTAAAAATCGGTTTATTCGTCATTCTGTCAAAGAATTTAGCGGAGATTTATATATCTTGTGAGGTCGTGGGAATGTCTAAAAAATATAAAGGATCTCATTGGCTGGGTAGAAGTTTGCGTCACGGAAACAAATCGGAATGAAATTTAACTGGTTTAGACTGGATTTAGTGTCTCTATTTGAACATTTTTTACCTACTGTAGAAGCTAAAAGCACTCACTGTTCATTCACTCGGGTACATCTATTTTTGAACACTGTTTGTTTTGTACAAATTCACTATGTGGTGACACACATTTGCCGACATAAATCTATGTATTTAAGAAGGCAAGGAACAACAAAAGTTTACACTGATATTTCTGAACAAATAATATGCTGATCTTGTGTGAGTCCGTTAACTGTAAAAATAGTTCGGCCAGTCTATATAATGCAGAATATAGTTGGCGAAATGATCCTGCATGTGTTGTCCGAACGATGCACGGCCGTTAAGTATAGATATAGGACGACTTGCGCTTTACATATCATTTCCTGACACTCTCAGAGTAAAGAGGTACATATCTCATACCTTAGATGATAATTTCACAGTATAACAACGAGTTGTATTCCCTTATATCATTGATTAACGCGGTCCACCCTCCGAATGCAAGGAGATCGACAAGAACAAAAAAGCAAACAAATAAACTGTCCATAAGTTCATTGGAATTTTAATCGGACATCTCATTGAACACGTATACATTGTTTGTAGTTATTTGTGTTATGTAAAAATTTGGCATAGGTTGACTCTGACAGGCACGGCTGCCCAAAATTACTTTTTATCGACTTATTTTGCCGGCGGTAAGTTAAAGAAATGTTTCCTTGCAAATAAAAACATTTTCAAATAAAAACAGCCAACCAGATCATAGCTTCTGCAATATCGAGAAAATCATTGAAATGCAATGCAGCCATACCCTTATTACATATTTGGATAGAATTTACGGTTCAGTTAACCGCTAATGCAAAAGAAGTGAAGATTGAACTTAGGGTGTTCTCAACTTGTTGATGCTTGATATAGCCAGGACTCCAATTTTTCGGGCAAACATGTAGTAATTTTTGTTCGGAATTATGATATCGTGGGCACTTTCTTATTTTAATTTCAGATCTTTTGTCATTTTCAAACTTTTTCTTAACGTACATATAACGGTTGAAAGTTACTCAAAGCCAAGAACTTGCCTTCTTGTGAAAATGGCCTATAATTTATAGATGTATAATTTCTGTAAAAATACAAAACGTGTTATTTAGGGTGTGGAAGAATTCGTGTGAATTACAACCAAGAACTATTCAATTTAACGACTATTGTAATGTAAAAACAAGACATGCCAGAAATTGTTTTGTGTAGCGATGCTGTCTCGTCTAGTCTTTGTATATAGCCTGTCTACGTTATTTACGGGGAAGAGAGAGATAAGAAAAACAATCCGTCTTGTAACAAAGCCCTGCATTTCCGATCTTTGTTCTCCTTTTTATTCACAACTTTTCTTGTTTTTTATTTAAATTGTTTTCTCAGCACTTGTCTCAAATAGGATTTCTTTGTCTCTTACTCCTATTATGCTGCTGTGAGAGTGAGTAATGTGGGAAACACGTAGGATTTATATTTGCTACGGAAAGGCAAACAATATCAATTGTAAGAGCAATATAAACCATGACAATATACGTTGTTTAGTGATATTGGCGCATGTATCATTATGGATATTTGAACAAACTATATACCTGGACGTTGTTATTTAGACAGAAATTTATATTCAAACTATCATGTCATTAAAGACTAGTGGAGGTTGAACAAGTTCCCCCACCCCCTTCACACACATTGGTAAATCCTGAAATCCTGTGTTTAAAGCGATGCTCCTCGCTGTAATAACTCCTTTATCCGTTGAAAGGTTACCATTATACGTACTCAAATATGGCATCGACTTATCGTTGCTTCCTTTGACAAAATCACATGAGGGTTACAAATATATACCTTGCATTAACCACTCATAGCTGCCATTTTGCGCCTGGCCAACCTCGTTCATGATGTCACGCGATTGACTTACATTCTTGTTAATTGTTAACACAGGACTACTACATTTTGATTTTAAACCGATCTGCAAATCTTGCATGGCCGCATTTGATGTACGAATGATTGCACACTGTCACTGAGTATAAAGTGAGTAACCACATGTGTGAACTGTATACGGTAGGCATACTATTAACAGTCGGCTCTATAGGTCTTGTGACGTAGGCCCCTAATGTGATATTGAATATATTTGATTGGTCCATTTACTTGTAGAGCTCTTCTGTTTAGTGATTAATGTATAACAAGGCATGGCCGCGTGGATGAATTTGACTATAGTTTAAGAATTATCCAATGTTTCAAATCCAATTAGGCTATAGATTGATTAAAAAATAAGAATGCATAATTCAACACAAGAAATAATGCCTGTTTTACCTATATGCCTTTGGAAAAGTTTGTAATTCTTGTACGATTGTATGGTGTTATATAAAATGTTATGAAAACCATGTCGTTAGCCGGTAATAAAATCTGCATTATTCAATGCATTTCAGGGTTTGTTCATTTGATTTAAACCGTTGTCGTCTTATCTCCACGACTTGCGTACAGCTGGCTTGTTCATAAACCAGGACCATTTTGAATGTAGTGATATTCTCTAAAATGTCGTTAATTGTGCGGTCGTCGTCAGGAAATAACATCTGTATAAATACACTGGGAATATGCTAGATGTCATTCACCTGGTCACTCCAATTCATATTATACGCCAGTCATTTGGCGGGACGTATTATGTTATGGGGTTGTCTGGTGGCAAAGTCTAAATTGGGTTTCTGTATGTTAACTTGAAAATACTCGTGGAATTCAAATCAAACTACACTGGTTTTGTTCCATGTAACAAGACGTCACTTGAAATGAGCTTTGGCGTATGTCGGACTACAGGTGGCGCCCCCTGGTGGCAAAGTCTAAATTTCGTTTCTGTATGTTAATTTGAAAACTTATTGTGGAATTCGTATAAAACTTAGTATGAGTGTTTCATGTGACAAACGGCGCTTGTTATGGATTTTGGCATATGGCGACCAATAGGTGGCGTCACCTAGTGGCAAAATCTAAATTGAGGTTCTGTATGTTATCTTGAAAATTTTTTGTGGAATTCAAACCAAACTAAGTGTGATTGTTTCATGTAACAAGATGTCGCTTTAAATTAGTTTTGGCATATGTAGTATGGTGCCACATGGAGGTTAAGTCTAAATTTCGTTTCTGTATGTTAATTCGAAAACTTATTGTGGAATTCGAATCAACCTTAGTATGAGTGTTTGCTGTGACAAGACATCACTTGGGATTGGTTTTGGAATGTGTCAATCTATAGGTGGCGCCACATGGTGGTAAAGTCTTAATTGGGTTTCTGTGTGTTTATTTAAAGCTTTATGTGGAATTCGAATCAAACTTTATCTAATTATTCCATGTGACAAGACGCTATTTGGGATTAGTATTGGCATATGTCGGACTACAGATTTAAAGTTTAAATTTCAGTTTTGTATGTTCATTTGAAAACTTTTTTGGAATTCTAATCAAACTAAGTGTTGATTGTTTCATGTAACAAGATGTCGCTTGAAATTAGTTTAGGTGGATGTCGGACTACCGCTGGCGCCAAGTCTAAATTTCTTTTCTGTA
Source organism: Mopalia muscosa (assembly GCA_031763545.1). Lineage (NCBI taxonomy): Eukaryota > Metazoa > Mollusca > Polyplacophora > Chitonida > Mopaliidae > Mopalia > Mopalia muscosa. The sequence continues at coordinate 11,677 of JARFOD010126790.1, forward strand.
TGTTAATTTGAAAACTCCTTGTGGAATTCAAATCAAACTTTATTTGATTGTTCCATGTTCCATGTTATTTTTGGCGGATGTCGGACCACTGGTGGCGCCAACTGGTGGCAAAGTCTAAATTTTGTTTCTGTGTGTTAATTTGAAAACTTCTTGTGGGATTCGAATCAAACTTTATATGATTGTTCCATGTGACAAGACGCCACTTGGGATTAGTATTGGCATATGTCGGACTACAGTTTTAATTTCAGTTCTGTATGTTCATTTGAAAACTTTTTTGTGGAATTCGAATCAAACTTAGATGATTTTCCACATGTCAAAGATGCCGTGTAGGATTTTGTTTTGTGTATTTTTGGTCTAGACATGCTATCACCCGGTGGATTCTATTCAAACTCAATTTTAATATTCCATGTGGCAAGATTTTTTCGGGCGTATATTGCGACTGACTTGAGCTCTTGTTTAAAGATACCAGAATCACACCCGTTTAATCATTTTTAAATATAAAAAATAATTCCATTTATGTTAACCTGTACATTACACATATTAAGCACCTGTTTTTTTTTTTTGTTTTTTTTTTGTTTTTTTGTTGTTGTTTTGTAACTGTGGCTAAAAATAGAGCCCCTTCGTGACTTCCTGGTAAGACTGTGATGCCGCGGGTTTATCCCAAAGTTCCCAGTCTGTGTTGAAAAGCTGGGTGTTACTTGAGCGGTGCATTAAAAAGCTAGGTCGTGCCTAATGGTTACAAAACACCAGGGTCTGTTATCTGATCAAAAAAATCAACGAAACACCACGCCAATGAGACCGAAGAGACGTACAAAGTTAACACAATGTACCGGACTATAATTCTCTCGTCAGCCCTATACCTCCCGCAAATTTCAACCCGTGTCAGGGGTTACAAATCGATAGCCGCTATCGTCGGCCTACCAAAATAGGGCTGACGAAGGGATTAAACATAGTTAGTGTGCTTGTAGTTTTAATCTATGTGGGTGACAATTTATAAACACTGTCGGGAGGCAAGAGTATTCATATATTTTCTCTCTCTCAAAAAATGTTTTTTTCCAAACGTCTCCTGCCTTGGCTGTATAGTGTCACAGTCCAAAGTGATGTCTGGGTTAACTTTACACTTCTTCTGTTAACCGACACTTAAATGTCGGCGCTTAACAGTCGGCGCTTTCATTTGCACTTCCTTCAATATTCTTCTGTGATTTTGACACACCGTGAATATTCTACATGATTTCAAATGTGCTTTCCCAGTATAAGTCACAGACGATTGTAATTTCTGCTATATTTCTACTTTAAAAAAATGGGCAATGGCACAGAAATGTCCAGCGCGCAGTCGACGAGAATAAATCAATCAATCAATTAATCAACAATTCAATCAATCAATCAATCAATCAATCAATTAATAATTCAATCCATCAATCCATCAGTCAATCAATCAAGCCATCAATCAGTTTCTGGCTTCTCGTTGACTGCACATGCGCGATGGTCAATTTCTAAGTTAAAAAAATGGCCAATGGCACAGCGCACTTTTGGAGTAGACCAGAAGCCGGCGACTGTCAACTGAATCAACCGATACAAGCCAGCCATACGTCTTTTGTAATTCCACCAATAAAATACCAATTCAACATGGTATCATTTGTTAACGTTTTTTAATCATAACTGATGTAACACTAACAGAAGCCATCGTCAACGCCGTCTTCACCTTCAGCTGTGGGCGCCAGTGATGCCATCGACGCCTTCGTGAAGCCGAAGAAGATCGTCCTGACGCCGCGGAACGCCACAAAACGCCACGTGATGCCGTAGAACACCGCCGTGATTGCTTCGTGACACAGCAGAACGTCATGACGACGCCGCAAAACGCCGCACGGCACCGCAGAGCGTCGTCATGTTTCATCGTGATGACGCAGAACGCTATAGAACGCCGTACGACACCGTGGAACGGCGTCCTTACACCGCATAACACCGCAGACTGACGAGAGAGATAGTCTACTTCCCATACACGCTGATTGGTCCATCTCACACCACGGTCTTGGCTGATGGGTCCGTTATGCGATCATCTGTTTGGTGATCGTAATCCCCGCATTCCCATTGGTCAATATCCCAATCCAAGTGAGCACCTCTCAATCCTTTTTGGCACCACAGCAGCCCATATAAGTCATGCGCGCAAAGCATCACGGAAAGACACCCGCACCACCCAATGACAGCAAAAGTAACAACCCTTCCTAATTATGTAAATGTTAGCCCAACTACCCGAATGCAAATCGCAGCTTGAAAAACACATCACTTTCATCTCACCTTCATCTACTGTTACGGTGTGTCTGCCATGGCCCAGACCACCATTAATTTGCCATAAGCGGCAATGTTAACGTTTGGCCCCACAGCTCCCTCCCAAACTTTCGTTGAG
>JARFOD010126801.1:0-14079 GCA_031763545.1 Mopalia muscosa
AAACTTACAGGACAAATGACACCCAATCACACACAAACTCACAGGACCTATTGACACCCAATAAACCACAAGCTCTCCGGACCTTATAATACCCAATGACAGACACACCAGTCATCATCACCGAATAACACCCAATCACACACCAGCTCTCAGGAACGAATAACACCCAATCACACACAAACTCCCAGGACCTTATAACACCCAATCACACACAAACTCTCAGGACCTTATAACACCCAATCACAAACCAGCTCTCAGGACCTAAGAACACCCAATAACCCACCAGCTCTCAGGACCGAATAACACCCAATCACAAACCAGCTCTCAGGACCGAATAACACCCGACCACACACCAGCCCTCAGGACCGTTTAACACCCAATCACACACAAAATCCCAGCATCGAAAAAGACCCAATCACACACAAAACTTACAGGACAAATGACACCCAATCACACACAAACTCACAGGACCTATTGACACCCAATAAACCACAAGCTCTCTGGACCTTATAATACCCAATGACACACCAGTCATCATCACCGAATTACGCCCAATAACCCACCAGCTTTCAGAACCGAATAACACCCAACCACACACAAACTCACAGGACATTATAACCCCCAATCATACATCAGCTCTCTGGATCGAACAACACACCAGCTCTCAGGACATAATTACACCCAATAACACACAAAGCTCAGGACCGAAAAACACAGTATCATGATCAAATAACACCCAATGACCTACCCTTAGTCACAATTCTGTGACAGTTGCGCGTGTACAATCTAACCATTAGGGTAAACAATTTCCACACTGGGCAAGCTGCATATTATGTGATGAGTATATCCACTTTGTTAAAACAAGCAAGGGTATTTCTTTCTCGGCGATTGATATGAAAATGTCATTTCAATATTTAAAACGTTTGTTTTCCAGCCATTTGCGTAGCCAGTTTGACCTGTCTGATCGCATGGGCTCTTATTTTCAATACGAACTATATCCTGCTAAAGCTGGGACAGAACCCGGATGTTGCTAGGTAAAACAAAGCAATGTTTGTGTTTTTTTATTTATGTATGCGGAAATTGTAATGGATTCATAGATTGGTGTATGTTTCTGCTTCTGAGTGATTCGTGGTTTGTTCCCCGAGCGCTTCAGTAGCAACAGAAAGCAGTGTTTTCAGTCAACTGTACTATATGTGTTTACATTCTCCAGTTAACTGTACATTAAGTATTTTATATCTCCAGTTAACTGTACTTTGTGTGTTTTAAATCTACAGTTAAATGTAATTAAAGTGTTTTCAATCTTCATTTAACTATACTTTATGTGTTGTCATTCTCCAGGTAACTGTACTTTATGTGTTTACATTCTCCAGTTAACTCTACATTACGTGTTTTATATCTCCAGTTACCTGTACTTTATTTGTTTTCAATCTCCATTTAACTATACTTAATGTGTATTCCATCTCCAGTAAAACGTACACCGCTCGAATGTTTGCTCAAAACTGTTATGTCCCACTTTTTAATGAATTAATGCGATTAGGTTTGTTCCAATGTAAAAAAAAAAAAAAACACTCCACGAAGTCCAAAGATTGTGGAAACGTTTGAATGTAGCCTATACTTTGGCACAAAGAACATTTACAAGTGAACATGATCGAATACAAGAAAGACTTTTAGTGGTTTCTGCTTCCATGCATAAGGCTGCAACGTTACAGTGTAATGTATATCGTCGTTAGCAAGCAGGTATGGCCAGGCAACTAAGGCTATACTATAACTTTCTGATATGCAAAAAGAGTAGAATGAAAATGTTTTAAGGCCAATGTTAAAATTACACCAATATTAAACTAGCATGTTTTACGAAGTAGGTATTAAGCCGTGTATCATCGGCTGGCAGACACATGTGGGGCTCGTTTCGGAGGCCGGGGATGTATATAGTTTTGATCAGCTATTACATGATTTCCACAGCAAATGTATATCTTCTTCCTTTCCGCCACCGCGTCCATCATCATATGTCATCATTAAGAGGAAATAATTCAGAGTTTCCATGTTGAAACCTTTGGCAGGCTTATATCACACAATATACACTATACAGGACTAACGGTTAAATGTTTGCATTTTGAAACCTTTGGCAGGCTTATATCACACAATATACACTATACAGGACTAACGGTTAAATACATATATATATATATATTTTTTTTCTTTCTTACTCTCCAAGGATGGCCGAGGAATACCTGTACATTTTCATGCCAGCCATTTACGTGAGTACAAAATATATATATAAAAAATAAAACAGAAAATTTAGTAGCGAGGATGATAAAACCTATGTACACTTTGAATAATGTCTAATTTCATCATAGGGCATAGTCCTACTGGTTTTGTTTTTTAAAGTATAGACGACCATTTGAATCAGCAATTATTATCCAAGCTAATTGATCGTATTTCATTCGATACATTTTATTTTCACAGTTTATGTTTATGTACCAGCTGATGGCCAAGTATCTCCAAGTACAGGTAATTTACCATTTATGTCATAAGTATCCTAATACGTCAATATAACTCAATACAGGTTAATTGATAGCAATTTATGTAATCAATGTGTTGGCGACAGCTCCCAGCGCAAACTCATTTTAATTCCATTTTCATCAAGTCTACGATAATTCACTTCATTTAACCTTTATTAGTCTTATGTACAATTCCTTTTGACAAGTTCGTTTTTAATGTCAATGTCAGTGTTGGTAATAACGTTCGTGTAATCTGGTCTGTTTGTGATTCTTTTGTATAACACCTTACAATTGTCCTGTCTCGTCTTTGGGTGTTGCCAGCGGCGTCGAGGGTGTTTTCCTTCACCCATCGAGCTGGCACGTTTGTCATATTAGTGAAATGGCATCAGGCAGGGCGCTACATCCCAATGGAGCAAACACCCCGACCAACAGTTAGTTGAAATCAGAAAGTTATATGGGGAAGTACATTTAGTATTCTGAAGAAACATGTATGTTGATCTATTTGTGCTGTATGAACTTTAATGTTGTTATGTAAGCTGTTATGAAAGGTGTTGTTTGACTGGGTTATGATCCTGTCTTTCAGCATATTGTGTTACCCAGTGTGATCATCGGCGTGGTATGTAATGGGATAAACGCCGGCCTTCAGTACGCTTTTGTCTACTCCTTGGAATTTGGATACAGGTAATGAGACTAGCAGAATGTCTGTAATATGAAACGGACAGGTGTCTGCTGACTCGACAGATTTGACCAACTTTGATTTCCTTTTTAATAAACCCTAAACAGCTTTATACTACTTCTTTAGCAAAGAAACTCCCAATGGATTCTTTAACCTAGCATTAACAACCTCAATAAATACAAAAGCATGTATGTACTGATCAGTAGATTTCATGTATACCATGATCACATATTAACATTTTTCTTTTGAAGACCTAATCATATTGAGATTTTCGAAATAATGAGACTGTCGTAATGTTGAGACCGTCATAATTTTTAGATTTGCCATACGATTGAGACTGTCGTACAATTGAAACTGTCGTAATAGCGAGACTGTCTTATAGAGAGGCTGTAGTAATGTTGAGATCGTGGTAATGTTGAGACCGTCGTAAAAGTGACAATGTCTTTATAATGAGGCTGTCGTAATAGTGAGACTGTCATAATAGAGCGGCTGTAGTAATGTTGAGACCGTCGTAACGTTGAGACCATCGCAACAGTGACAATGTCGTTATATTGAGGCTGTCGTAATAGTGAAGCACAGTTTCCAAGTCCAATAAAAGACAAACATGAATACATGGCGATTCAATATTTCAGTTTACTTTAAAACCGTAATATATAATATACTAGGCTATGTTTGTTTTCTGACCAATACATTCAGTGATATCTTCTGTATACAAAGGTTAAAGTTTACTCTTCTTTGTGCAACTATTCAGAGGAATTAATTCTAATTGTACAAGTCAAACTGTCGTATGAATGGCACTGTCGTAATAGTTAGACTGTCGTAATATTAAGACAACAGTAGTGTACGTTGGGTCTGTAACCCATACTTTAATCCACCAGAGTGTATTTTTGTCTGTTGCAGGGGTTCTGCTATTGGTCAAGCAATAACCTATTTCTTGTTAGCTAGTGGAACTATTCTCTACATCGTCTGCTCCAAATCCTACAAAGAAACTTGGTCAGGTAAACAGAGTGCTCACAAGTTGTACAGGAGTTTTTGTTTTACCCATATTTCATGATTCTAGTCTTTAAATTTCTTATGTCAATTTCCCTAATATAAAAACAAAAGGAATACAGGTAAAATAACAGACAGAAGAAAACAACACAGAACCATATACAGCATGGAAAACATTTCCATTTACTTTCCAGTTTTTATTTTTATTTTTTTTATTTTCTTGAATTTTCTTGACGTGAGTAGTATAGAGTGAGCAGCTCAGGTCACATATGGTACCCTACTGCATAATAAGGAAGGCTTGTACGTAACAAGTGCTAATTATTTTGTTCTTTATATGTAGTGGGGTATCAATCGAGACCCCACTACATGAAAAGTAAGGGCTATGCGTTATCAAATAGTGGGGTATGTGGGAGTGTACGTTATTCGGTACTAAAGTGGCAGGCGGCCTTGTAGTGACGTCACAGATTGAGCGTGATGGTGTCGTGAGGGAGCACTGGAGTGCATGACAAGTGTGTCGTCTGCATGTTTAGGAATTTTGGCTGTTACAATGTGTACAAATCATTGACTGAGTTTGGCTGCTTAGTACATGATATTTAAAGGCGGTACGTTATTCAGCACTTAGCAGCGGCGGGTTACCACCTCATTACATGATATGTTAAGGCTATGCATTATGAAATACTACGGATAATACTGTCTCCTTCATGACAAATTTAGTCACATATCGTCATTTCTCAGGAGAGTCCACCGGGCGAAAAGCATCACCGGCAGACACCCACACCACCCCATGACAACATTACGACCAACCCTTCCTTATTCAGTACCTATTCGCTTCACACTACATGATAAGTTACACACTTTATTATGTAATAGCAAATGCTGGCCCAAACGCCCGAATGCACATCCCACAAAGCGTCACAGGACGACATAGCTTCAGCCCACCTCTCACAACCCATAAAGCGTCCCCTTCTCCCTTTCGTGGCATCGAGTCCAGCGCCATTTCCGTTCAGACATGCTGTGTTGGTGTATCCGCCATGTTGGTGATGTGTAACTAAGGGCGATAACTCGATCGATCCTCATATCGTTGTTGTGACGTTCACTTTATGACGCCATGTGACACTTTTACACGAAATATTGACCTTATGGCACTTTTTTTCAACGTCAAAGTCATTGCATTACATGGCTTGACATCCGGCTCGGTCATTTACACTATCCATATCCACCCTGCCTTCGTCAAGCATAGAGTTAATACAATCCATCAACACTTTTTTAAACAGCGGACTCAAGACCTATTCTCCGCAATAGTATATAAGACTTGCGGCCCTTTTTTCTTGGCTCCCAGAACCACAGCCATCACGTACAACATGTGACGTCACGTAGAGGGCGCTGCTCTCATCTGCTCCTTAGTACCTCATAAGGCATAGTCCTTGTAGTACTGAATATTCTACCGCCCGTACTTATCATGTATTAAGGTGCTAACCCGCCGCTCCTTTATTAGTAGTGAATAGTGTACCGGCCTTACTAATCATGTACTAAGGAGCCAAACACAGTAATTGACTTCTACATAATGTAATCGCCAACATTTTTAAACAAGAAGACGACACACTTGTCACGTACTCCAGTGACCCCTCACGATGCAAACACTCTCAACCTTTGACGTCAGTCAAGGCCGCCATGAACTTTAATACTGAATAACGCACACTCCTTAATGAGGTATCATACCCCACTACTAGATAATGCAAAGCTCTCACACACGCGATTATGTGTAAAAGTTCTGCAAAGGATTTTCTGCTTTGAACCATTCTCAAAGCCGATTATTCCAAAGCCATTTTGTAAGCGTTCCATGTGATCTACGTGGGCCTTGGGTTTTGTTCTTATGGCACCGATGTGAACAACTTTGGATTCAATTTAGCTTGTTAGTTAGGCGGCGAAAGCCGCAAATGAAGAGTATATTTGAGATTTTAGGTTGCTCTTGCATCCCGGCAGGCGATAGAAATAACGATAAATAATCTGTTGGAAAACTTTCATTTTGGACACATTTGAGAGGTACAACATGACCCAAAGGCCTTGTTGTCCATTACATTGTTTCATATTATAAATCTAAGGTACTCGAAAGTTCACATTCCGTTTATGAGAGCTATTCATTACTTGATTGTTAAGGTCAAACTTGTCAAGTTCAACCATTTATTTTCTCTTTGTCAGGTTGGAGCCGAGCAGCGTTGCTTGATTGGGGAGATTTTATGAAGTTAGGACTGTCTAGCCTTTTCATGATTTGTCTTGAATGGTGGGCATTTGAAGTGGCCACCTTCTTAATGGGTTAGTGTATTCTTTCATTGTTTACGTTTTATAACATGAATAAATATAATAAATATGATATTGTTTGTTTTTCTCTGGCTATAAAACTTGACACTCGGTACCGTCAGTCAACATATTACTAGCCACTCGTGCCTTACTACACGTCAACATCAAATCACTCACCACTCGTCACTCAAATTACACTTGGACAAGAGCTTCACGTCGACGTCTCAAACACAAGTATACTGACATCATTAGCAGCTTGATATACACCTTGGACACACATCTCCGAAAGGAAGAATCATAATATCAGTATTCTAACACATCTAACCCCAAACACCGGCCAATTGTAATTAGCATCGTCATTTGAACGCAGAGCGAATCTCTTCATGTCAACAATGTCGAGGAACATATTTCAATAAGTTTCTTATGCTTGTCTATTATACAGGTATTTTAGGAGAGACTGAGCTAGGAGCCTCCTCCATCATCTTTCAGCTGTGGAATCTCTATGGATCGGTACTGTACACAGTTACTTAACGGATCATTACCTATACAGGTGTAACAAAACCCACCTCAACAAAATAAAGAACGTTGGCAGACCAGTTATCCCGAATCTCTTAACGATTCACCTCAGATTGAATTTGACGAATTTATAAAAGAAAATGTAGAATGCCTAGAGCACCAGCGTTATTTCAATATGTTGTATACACATCACTTTTCAATTAAGTATAGTAAAAACTCCAAATATAATGAATTCATTGATTGACTCTTCGGAGTTGTTATTCTACTTTACTGTGTTAATCTTCTGAGCGATAGTCATGATATCACTATTCAGCGTTGTTGAAGTTTATAACTTCAACCCACAAATTAGCTGTTAACAGAATGTGCACCCCTTATACTGAAATCCCATATCTAAAGGGGTTGTTGTGACACTCTCTCTCAACGATATTATCTCCTATAGTACCCAACAACTGGGCATAGAAGCGGGCTCTTCTTGAGGCATCTGCTTAATAAAGTAATCTATGTTATTTATTTGGGGTCCCGTGGTTTGTCGATCCACACTAGTTCCCTTGTAATTTAACAGGCATTGAAAGAGCAGATACAAAGTTTTAAAAAGGGTTTTATAACCAGGATCGTTGGGGATACGCTCTATTTCAATGTTTTGGCATTTGCTTTCCACCAGGTACCTATTGGAATCGGCGCTGCGTGCTCTATAAAGGTGGGGAGGTATTTAGGCGCTAAGAATCCAGAAGGCGCTATCACAGTGGCTAGGACATCTATTCTCATCAGCTGTAAGGCTTTTTTTTGTCGTTTTGCAACAGAAAAAAATATCAGAATTGATTCCCATTCTGCTTTAAGTTTATATAAAGATACTACTCAATCAAGACGACTGAGACCATTGCCGTAGTTGTGAACTATATATAAGTTTACTTTATGCCAACTTTCTTGACAATGTAAAAACAATCTACTTTTGTTTTATTTTAGGGATCGTTGCTCTCGTGGCCGCAATCCTTATTTTGACTCTGAGACACGAGTTACCGGCGCTGTTTTCAAACGACCCGTAAGTACTCCATTTGTTCCCTGAATTTACACTGACCAGAACTACAACTACTGATATATTAGCAAAGCTATTCATTAAGCTGGGGCGTGTTTAGACTGTATATGTCAAAAGTCTTGGAATTAAAAAGAACAGGAAGGACAAATAATTTGAGTGGCTGTCTGTTTCAAAATAAGGAATTGTTTAAATATTTTAATTGGCATTGGAAAACACATGCTTGGAACATTTAGAATTTACTTGCAAAAGTTCGTATAATATTTTTTAAAAAATTATCGGCAGTATAGGTGATAGATTGAGTAGCCTTGTGCTTTGGTACTGATTAAGATTTGCTTTATCCTTATCTGACACTGTAGTGTGATGTAATTGCGCTTATTAGGTTTATAAAGGTTATTGGAAAATTGTACCTAGGCCTGTGAAATATATTGACTATTTTTCCTATTCTAGGATCTTCACAAATAGAAAAATCGATACAACTGATATCAACTTTATATATCCCTTGATTAAATGTAGACCTTGGTTGGATTGGTAAGCTTTTACACACGTTTGTTGCAGAGAAGTGATCGCTTTGACCGTTGATCTGTTGCCCATCCTGGCCATCTTTGCCTTCTTTGGTGCGAATAAAGTAAGTATAACCCAATATGACTGACACAGCCCGAGACACATCCAAATACACTTGGTAATTTTGTTCATTATTTGTGGTATTTTTGTTGCAATATATGACGAAAAAAAAACCTACTATTCTTTCACATTGCATATTTTATTATCGATGTACCGTATGTAATATTATAGTCCATAAATATGTTTCATTACAATAAAGTCAATACAATGTGAACGATGTATTTACTCCTGCTTGTAATAACATCTGTAATTCTTATTACACCATAATTCGCCAAAGAGTTATTTAAGTGTTCAAGAGTTAAAATTTTGCAATAGCATGTGCTTTATTCCAGTGGATATGTGTGGGCGTGGTCAGAGGTACAGGGAGACAGGTCGTGGGTGGTGTCGTAGCTTTTGTCAGTTATTTCATTTTCGCAATGCCTATTGGGATACCGTTGATGTTTCTGACTTCATTAAGAGCTGCAGGTAAACACATAAACACATTTATGTTTTTATATCGTATATGGTCCTTAGATGTCTTATTCAATATATGGTATATGGAATGCTTTACACCACATCTAAAACGTGTCACGGCTTGGTATAGTGGCAAAGTGGGAAAAGTTATGAGAAAGGTTAAAAATAAATTGATAAATAGCGTTAGAGCGTTTGTCCGTTAGAGAGACTTACTAATGCTAGAAATTCTCCATTGTTATCATTCATCGGTTTTTGTTCTGTTTTAAGGTTTTTGGTGGGGATTGAATATTGGCCTCATTATCGCCGCTCTCTGTTTTCTCTTTATCGTCTTCAACACGGACTTCCACAAAGAGGCAGAAAGGGTTAGTGTAATTAAGACCGTTTTTCATTTTAATCCGAACGTCTGAATATTGAGCAGATAAGAGAACACGTTCAAATTGCTTCTTAATAGTTAAAATGTCAATGTATACACATGCCATATAAACTTATACTGCTTCTCTTAGGTTTGTTTTAATTGCATCAAAAAATAATTACATTCATGTTATATTTAACTCAGTCATGTAATATTTCGTATTAACAGTCTTCATGACTGTTCCTATTGTTGCAACTATATATGTATTGAAGCAAATGTTCTATAACCTGCAATCGATCGAAAGGTATTCCATTTGTCTGAAATGGGTTCTTTTGTTTTTGAATAACAGGCACAGTTAAGAGCCAAAATATCAGAAACTAATAAGACTGAAGATAGCTCACCGGAAGCACCAATCTCTGATGAGAAAAAAGGCAAGTGTTGGAATAGCTGTACTTATTTATGTAATAAAAGGACATAGTCAGGTGTGACACTTATATTTGTTACTACTCACTTCGATGTAATAGTATCAATCATCATATCATGCTATATTACATGCGCACTTCCCTTTAATGTAGATCGTATAGGTTCGCGTACCAGGCTCCAAAACATCCACGCAATTTACCTCTGTCCTCATCGATTGAAATAACCTTCAATAGTTATTTAAGTTGTATTGATTCTCCACGATGTCTTGTCTATTAAAATTGAAATTTAAATAAAGACAGGGCTGTGTTTACCGTCGCCATATTCAACAGCTCTTATTCGAGAACCAAAAACGCTTGAGCTTACTAAATTTATAGGTTTTAACGAATTTAAACATGTACATTAGTTGCCTTGCACGTTTGTTATATCTTCAGTCTTCTAAATATGACAGTTCTCATTTCTATTTTATTTTTCAGCACTTTTAAATCAAGCGAAAGTCTGCTCACTCTATCCAGATCTTACGGAAAACTCAAAGAGTACCAACTACGGCAGTGTGGACGAGAAAGTAGTCCCTTCGGTGCCAAGTTACATCAAGGATGCCAAGAAAATAACAGTTGGACGTAAAGTTTGGAGACGGTTAATCTGGAAACGTTTGACATCCTTCTTTGTTTGTTTCCTGATATTGATTGTCGGAATATTTTGTCGTTTTTTTGTTTTACTTCCATCACAAATCGACTCTGTGGATTGGAAAAACATAACTATTAATGCTTAACGAAAGCCCAACGGTCACTAAGGGAAAAGTAGATATCATCGAACCATCTGATGCAAAATGACTACAAAAATACTGACATGGTTTAAGGAGGCCTATAAAACTATTTGAGATTTAAAGCTGAGCCATATTTTAAACATCTTCTACATTTATTATGATCTGGATGATTGACCAAATTTCAAATCTCCAAAGGATCGATTGAAATCACTGTGATATCTGGTAGCTATTGGGTATAAGCAAATGTGATAATAAGAAAATCAAAATACAATATAAAATAAGTACTTAACACCGATGAGTTAAATCAAAATGTACTGGCACCATTGTTTAAAATGTCCAATTGTCCAATCATCAATTCTATCCAGAAATCAAACGAGATATATTTATGGCAAATTACAACTTATTATGGATTCGTTTATTAAGAGAGAACTCGTTGTTAATATGAATTGCAATATTTAAGGCAACTAATGCAGACGACAAATTTTATTATGTAATTGCTTTCAATACTACTAAACGGATGAATATTGATTAAATGTAGTTTTTATTTTTTTTAAATAATAAAGATTATTTGTGTTATCCACCTCTATTAATGTGACTGAATATGTAAATCATATTGGTTACATCATAAGTCTAGATGAACTTAAAAATAAACTTAAAAATAAACATATAATAATAATGATGAAAACAATTATAATGAAAATAACAATAATTATGATTATAACAATAAAAATGATAATAGCAATTATTTTTCTCAGAAATGCATTAAGCTATTTAAGCTGATCTTTCATAGAGCCATATTTCATGCATACTCGCTTTGGTTACAGACGTTGATTACGTATTGTAGAGTTGCTACGGATGCCCACTTTTAAATATTCACTGAAAACCTGTAATAATTGTTTTTACTCTAAATCTGTTTTCGAATATTGTATGGTTCATTCGAAAGATATTTAAATTGGATCAAGTTAAAATCCAGTGTGAAACGCATCTAGTTTCATTACCTGATTGAGCTCCCTAAATAAATAATTAGGCCAAATCGACTGTAAATTCTGTGAAAAAAGGAAAAATGTTCAGTCTGGTATGGAAAGCCGTTTTTTCACTTCTATTGTTATTGTACATATGTCGAATTAATTTTGATCTTTATTTTACTTATGTACAATTCTTTTTCAGATATGTGGAATTCATTTTTACTTATGTTGAAAAGCTTTTCACTTATGTATACAAATTATTTTACATCTATAGAATTCTTTTCAACATATGCAGAATTCTTTTCAACATAAGAGAAATTCTTTTCAACATATGTGAAATTATTTTTAGGTAAAACACAGAAACCTAACTATTTCACATATATGGAAAAGAATTTCACTTATGTAAAATAAACTTTTAGGAAAAGAATTCAACATATGTGAAAAAGAATTCATCATATGTAGAATAAAGGTAGAAGTAATAAAACGGCTTTCCATAGCCTGGGGTCAAACCTGTAACCTGTAATCGTGGGGGGTGTTTTTTTTACTAGGTTTCATCCCAGGTTTCCATCGGAATAAGTCAAGGAACAGTGTGAGGTGGACAATCCGTCGTCACATAATTATATTACCCTTGAGTTCGACGTTAAACCCCAATCGAACAAACAAACGATCAGAGGTGATCGAGTATACTTGTTCCTCTAAATCTAAGTAGTGACGTAAAAATGACTATTAATTCCTCACATAGTGGTATTGACCGTTGTCTGCGTCGAGCTAGGGAATGTCTATTCTCGCCTGGAACGGCCGCATAAATTCGTGTGTATATATCTACATTGAAACCTGTCGAAAGCGTTACTGTGGCCCACACAAAATAGCACATGATATACCAGACCTCCCATGGCAGGAAGTTGGTACTGATCTATTCAATTCTGATAATAAAGACTATATGGTAACAATCGATTATTTTTGGGCGATGGGTCGATTAGTAAACACTACTACGAGTACTATGATCCACAAATTAAATTGACATTTTGCTCGATATGGAATCCCAGGTCAAGTAATATCCGATCCAGGACCACAGTTCGAGTCTTCACACTATTAAGACTTTGAACATTTATAAGTAAGCACAGCAAATCAGAAAGCTTGTGGAAAAGCTGCATCTGCTGTCAAATCGTTAAAACTTTTATTACGAAAAAACAAGGACTCGAAATCCTACCCATATTTTGCTCTGTACGACTTTCGTAACAGCCCCACACAGGCTGTTGGAAATAGCCCAACACAGCGTTTAATGAACAGACGCACACGTTCAATGTAGGCCTACTTTGATGACTAGTAATCTTCTTATACCCACTGGACGAGAGACAAACAGCAAGCAGAAATCACAACAACAAAAAAACAAGACAAGCAATTAGAGTACTACAACATATGTGCTCATGATCTACATATATTATTCTACACGACGGCGAGACCGCGAGAACTATAAATCAAGGGTAGTTGTGAGTGGCAAAAAAAGCTGTTTTAACCAATCCTATCGATTGGAAACCCCGAGTGGTGTGTATCGACAAAAAATATTTCATCTCAGAAAAGCGTAAGAAATTCCGCCTCTCCTGACTATGAGAAATTACGAACCTACCATATAGTTACCAGTTAATCTTGTCACACTGCTGACGTAATCAGGAGGTCTCGTGAGATGCGCGAGTCTACCCAAGAATCATAACGAATCCTCGATCAAATGCAATCCATTGCTGTAGTGTGACATCAATCAAATTGAACGTCGAATATTACTTGAATAAGATTTATTTTTGAGTAATTTATTGACAAGTGGTTTGTCCGTGTGTGGATTGTAGGCCTACGGAGGAGTTAATCTCAACTTAGGCTAACATGCCGGCAAAACACAAACCCTCAAAAGGGATCAATTAAGCTGAGAAATCTGCGAAAGTAAGTTTTGCTGATCAACTTGGTGACAATTCCCCCACAAATAGTCAGACCATATAATATCAAACAAATACAACGGGCATGGGTTCCTATTTTAATAATGAGCATGCGGGACAATCACAGGCTTCGTCCCAAAATGTTGTCACTACACAACATTTATTTGATCTTACACTGGAATTGGTGGATCTTATTTCTAAACTCGGTGACAAATCACAAGGCCATAAGCGTCGGGCGCATATCTACTCCGATTTGTCCGAGTCTGAGGTAAGTAACCTTATACCTGCTGAAAATAAAATCAAAGGACACTGAAATAAGCGAGTATATCCGCCAGGCTATGGACTCGTTGGCTATATTATGTTCTGAACAGCTTGGGATTTAATCAGCGCAGCGATTTAATTAGCCAGACTTACACAGTAAGTACAAGGTGTTGTGCTCATCAGAAGAAATCCCTTATCCAGAATGGCTCTTCGGTAAAGAGTTGGGGGGAAGAGGGTTAAAGACATATCGGAATTAAATAGAGTAGCTGCCAGTGTCTCTTTTCAGAACTTCAAAGGTGGTTATA
>JARFOD010126812.1:0-14078 GCA_031763545.1 Mopalia muscosa
GTTTGTAGTAACCACTACCTTTATTCTACATATGTTGAATTCTTTTCCACATATGTTGAACTCTTTTCCACATATGTGCAATTCTTTGCCAGTTAAGTATAATTATTTTCCATAAAAGACTTTATTCTACATATGTGGAAAAGAATTTCACATATGAAAAAAAGAATTTTACATACGTGGAAAAGAATTCAACATATGTGGAAATGTATTTCACATATGTCAAATTCTTTTCCATATATGTAAAATTAACTATTTATTTAACATATGTTGAAAATTATTTCACTTATGGAAAAAGAATTCAACATATGTGAAAAAGAATTCTACCTATCTAAAATAAGCCTTTATTCCACATATGTGGAAGTCTTTTTCACTTATGTAAAATAAAAAGGTGACTGGAACTCTTTTGTAGATATGTAAAATAAAAGCAACCAAGGCCTCGATTACAGATTTCAACCTCACAGCCTGTATCTAGGGACAATGAGTTATCCATACTTAAGTCTTTTCATGTTTTATGTACTACAAGAATAAACCCTTGGCCTAATATAATAATATTCACTCTTTATTTGTAACCTTAATTGGCATTTTTCATAATTAATCGCACGGTTTTGTATTGTTGACTGTAGGCTAAGGGAGGTTTCCACTTGTGCCAGTGTCAGCTCAATTACCTATATACATCAACATTTGTTTTGTTGTTGTTGTAATCTTGGTAACACTGGACCATTTACTTTTATATTGGCTTGGGAGTGTGCCCTGTCGCGGCTAAACTAGCACAACACGTGGAATATATTTCTACGTCTTTGCATTCGTCTTGAAAGTCTACACAAGACGATATAGGGGCATGAATGATGGGTGGATACGATAAGTGGAACTCTTTTGTACATATCTAAAATAAACGTTTTTTTTTACATAAGTGACATTCTTTTCCACATATGTGAAATAGTTAAGTTTTGGTGTTTTATTTCACATATGTGGAAAAGAATTTCACGTATGTTGAAAAGAATTCTAAGCATGTAAAATAAATTTTTATTTTACCTATGTGAAATTCTTTTTGCATAAGGGAAAATCTTTTCAACATAAGTAAAAAACATGTGGAGAAGAATTGTACATAAGTAAAATTAAAGCAAAAGTTATTCAACACATGTAGAATAAAGGTAAAAGTGATAAAACGGCTTGCCATAAAACTCTGATAACTCCAATCTGTCTAAATTCCAGTTCAATAAATAGCGATGTTTGGCAAACAAGATTTAACATAAGGCATACAAGGCGGGTTGTTTCCTTCTTTAATAACTTGCGCAGCCTAGGTATAAAAACTATAATTCTCCCAACCCCCAGATTATGAACTCACAATTTTGCCAACATAACCAGCGTTTCTTCCTGGTTAAATTTGTATCTGTCAAATGTAATAACTCTCGTAATTTGTATTATTTTGGAAGAACACTTGAAGCTGACAGAAAACACAGACGCTTTGTGTAGAGGATGAAAAAAAATAAATAATAAATAACAACCTAAAACATATAAATGAGACAGTTGTTTAAAGACAAGTAGGTAAAGTTTTTAGAGTTAAATTGCGTGAAGTACTCGCCGTAGAAAGTGCCCCCGATAACAAAGATTTGTTGTTAATCCAGAAATTACACTTGTCAAATCCAATCAAGTAAGTTGTAGAAAAAAGAGCCACATGGATATTTTTGTACTTCCTATTATATATTCCGAGGTTGTTTTAATGTAGTAAGTTTATGTAAAACAAAGGTTATTTCATTCTACAGCCTTTACTCAAACATTTCACGCACTGTAGCTTCTTTATTTCTTCACCACCTTCGAGTTAAGTTTAGACCAGTCCCATAACCAGAGGACCACTTAAATGGACAATTAAACACCAATGTTAATTACGGGCTTGTGCGTAAGTAAAGCTGAAAAAAGATACAGATTTCTTCTCCAATTTCACCTGGTCAATCTGCACTATGTAATTTCTCCGTGTGTGCCTCAAATTATAAAAGCATGTATGCTACAAAAAACCGTTTCTAAAAACAGACGACATTGAGTTTGGCCAGAGATTTATTAAATCAGTGGAACACGCCTAATGTGGTCTGAATAGGATTAGGAGGATCGCTATTAACGCTGACTGAATATAACCTTGCCTGCTAATCGAGCTGTCATAGTGTCTAATATTATTAGCCTATCTCTGGTCTTCGTTTCCTTTCGGATGATTTTTTTCTAACGCAGATAATTATGTATTTTGTAAATGTGAACTTCAACAGGTGTCATGTGAACTTTAAGATTCCTGTTTGTTGGTCGTGTTGAATATCTAGTTGAGTTTTTTCCCCTCTCGGAGACAGACCGTGGACAGGCAAAACAAAAAAGGGATAAAAGGGATTATCGGTAAGGAATATCGGCATATCTGGGCCCGAGCATCCACAGTGATTGGAGACACCTGGGCCCGACCCCTCACACTGGATACCCACTCTGTGACTGATACTCATCGACTGAAGTCAGCTTCCCAGATATTGTGTTTGTCTCAGTTTGCGGAAATTAAAGATCGTTCTAAGGCCTACTATAAGTGTTTATGGAGTGGATCCCTACCATGTGCCTCTCTCGGTTAGTTGAAGACTACACAGATACCATGGATTATAATAAGTATTAGTTCAGAATGATTTTATTTAGTTGATTTTAAGTTGTTGCTGTTGACTAACATGATGCTAGATGCTACATCAGTTCATGAATGGTTGCATTTTATATACAAATACTAAGCCTCAGCTTGTTCGGACAATTTCGGCACGACGTATAGGACCATTGTTGCATCGACTATTGAGCATTTTTTGTTGTGGTCCGATTTTGTTTTTTGGTATTACGAATGTACTGAAACCCTTTCATTTCTAATGAGATGTCGATGTCATTGTACATGAAATAATATGATTCTTCATCGATTTACATGTGTTCAATTTCGGGTTTCATGTACAACCCGTTCTTATTTTGTTCTGCTATCTTATAAATCAACGTCCCTCTGAACTTGACGTTAATCGCAAAACAATATGACGTGAATAATACAGGCCACACGCAAACGTTCTGTCGAGTGCGGTGCGATGCGAGAATGATACACAATCGTAGATCATACGGATTTTAGTAAGCCATAAACTCTACATCCACCACAGGACAGATTCGGGACTATGATCAGAAAATAATTAATGGCTTGTTTTGAAATAGTTTAAAATACAGTCGGTAGAGTGTTGGGCCTGTAACCCAAAGGTCCCGGGTTCGAATCACGGTGGAAGCAATCAACTATTTCTCTGTTCATTTATTTAAAATATATTTATAATGTTAGAAGTTTTACCTCTCAGTTATCAATCAATAATAGCTATTTCTTAATCCACTGGATAAATCAAGCCCTCTGGGACTTTGATCCCTGCAATTAACATTCATTCAAATAATAAGCTCTTGGTTGTAATATAACTATCTTACGACTCACAAGCTTTTTCGTTTATTGAAGGGGTGGGCCGACTCATTGAACGCTAGATACGATACTTTTTAAGACATGTTATACTATATCATATTTTGAAAATAATACATTGGGATTCAGCAACTTTCTATGTGAAAATCAAGTGACGACAGGCTTATAGATTCAGTTGAAGCCTAATAGCAGTTTTACGTTTTTCATCTAGATATCCGGCCAAATTCAGATAAATTTCTCTTTCCAAATAATTGCCACGTATCGTTTTTCAGTGTTAATAACAATGCCAATGACGTTTCGTTGCGCCGTAAGATTTTGGATATTGCTATTGCCATTCTGTTTAAATATTTATTTTCTTTTTTCCAACAGCCCTTATGGCGAATCAAATTTGTCAAGTTACCTTGTATAAAATGACCCCTTTGAACTTTATCAATAATTTTTGTTTTATGTTTACAGGATATCCCGGGTGATCGTGTTCTATATAGCTGTCAATGTAGGTATTTTTTATCTTCTGACTGTAATCTTTTATTTCTTGTCACAAGCCTTCACAAACTGTCCTTTTATTGTACAGAATTGTACAAAACCTTTAAGGCCGACAGGACACAATTTTTGCTAACCAAGAGTTTTATTCTGAGATACTCTGCATTACCACCCTCGACGGATTGATCGCATATAACACAACGCTGCTGTCAAGCGATTGATTGGCCACGTGGAAACTTCTACCCAACCATTCATATATTGTGTTACGAGAGGACTCTGCTAGTAAAAAAGGATATGTTCGGGGTATTTAGCCAGCTCAATGAGAGTGTAACATACGACCCACCCCAAACAGCTCTCCATACATACGCCAATAGTGCTTTGCAACGTTGAACAAATTTTTAAAACTTGGGTAGGCATTAACATTCAACATATGTTATTTGTTCCTAACTCGAAACTTGTTCGTTTGATCCGTCACAGGGCATACCGTGGTTAGCGATTAATCTGCCAAGGGTTGTTATTCAGAGTAACTCTGAATAAAACTCTTGGCAAGAGGAAATGGTAGGACACACGATGAATTTATTCGCTCCGCTCGCCAGAGCGAATTTTCCGACCATAATGAGAAAGAGTTATCCTTTATTATATTGTGAGGTGTGACTGTGTCTCCCAGCACTACTGAATGTGAGCGACATGGACAGCGAAAAGTAGAGAACCCCTCTTGTGACGTCACAGCGGTGCTGGCTTATCGGGCCGAGGCGGCTCATTTCGCAAGGGTGGCGGTTACTTTGGCATAGCGTGGGGCGGCCTTCTAACTCGCACACTAACCAGCCCCAACACCCGTGTTACTACGGCTTGTAGGGGGTTGCGACAGCGTGGATCGGCCCTACGACGGGCAACCGATATCTGGATCCAGTGAATTAGCGATTATTCGCACGTGCAACCTAGATAGCTACCACAATATTTTCGAGCCTTAAACTAAGCCTTGGTAACAAAGAAGGGCTAATAGCTACCAGAACGACAGACTGTTATAGTATTGCCCATTTTCCATTCGCTAAAAGGCGGATTGCCTATGTGGCCTATATTTATCCTTTTCATTGGATCGGCTACTATAGATTAGAGTCTTAAATTGCTTAAGTAGGAAACAAGAAAATATAAGCAATTTTAATGTCATTTCATAATATGAATTTACATAAGTCTCGGTCATTTACACTGCCCATACCACGTAATTCGCATTCATAGAATTAATTCAAAGAATGAAAACTTTTTGAAGCCGTTGACTCGACACATCCATTATATAGGACTTGCATATCATTTCTCTATTAAACTCTATTCAACTCCCAGAAAGCACTCTATAGACTTCAACCTGCAACGCTATGTTCTTATTCAGTTGTGAGGTGCTCCCCACTACATTTTAAAGAATTTATTATGTAAAGAGGATCCTCTTCCTATATTTCATAAAGAATAGCACGTCTAATTATGTATAGTGGAACTTCCAAGCAACAAACGCTGTTCTATAGCAAGCCGTTTAATCACTTCTACCTTGATTCTACGTATGTTGAATTGTTTTCCACATATGTGAAATTATTTTCCAGATATGTAAAATAAATGACTTTAGTTTACATATGTGGAAAAGAATTTTGCATATGTGTAAAAGAATTCAACATATGTGGAAAAGAATTTCACATATGTGGAAAAGAATTTTACATATGTGTAAAAGAATTCAACATATGTGGAAAAGAATTTCACATATGTGAAATCCTTTTCCACATATGTTAAATTAACTATTTATTGTACATAGTTGAAACGAATTTCACTTATGTAAAAAAGAATTCAACATTTGTAAAAAAAATTCTACATATCTAAAATAAGCCTTTATTCAACATATGTGGAAATCTTTTTCACTTATGTAAAATAGAAAGGTGAGTGGAACTCTTTTGTAGATATGTAAAATAAAAGAATCCATGGCCTCAATTACAGACTTCTCCCTCACAGCCTGTATCTAGCGGCAATGAGTTTGCCCAAAGAGTAAAATCCGATCGGAAGGCATTTCGCAAAGCATGTGTTAGCTCTTTGTTTGTCAATTTGGTTGGCATTTTTCAAAATAAAATGCATGGTTTTGTATTGTTGACTGTAGGCTAAATCTAGGGTAGTTTTCGACTATGCACTCAATGACCTATATATACAGAATGTACGTCAGTGTTCGCTGTGTTTTGTTGTTGTTGCAATCTTGATACAGAGGATCATTTATTAAAATTTAATTGACTTGGGATTGTGCCCTGCTGAGGCTAAACTTGCACAGCATGTGGAAGATATTCCTATCGTCTTTGTGTTCGTATTGAAAGTCTACACAAGACGATAGCAGCACAAATGAAGGTTGGATACGGTCCCTTGCTTAGGGGGAGAAATCATTTCTCATGTTGTTCGAAAAGTGGAACTCTTTTGTACATATCTCAAATAAACATATCTCAAATAAAATTCTATTCCACATATGTGAAATAGTTAGGTTTTGGTGTTTAATTTAACTTATGTGGAAAAGAATTTCACATATGTTGAAAAGATTTCTACATATTTTGAAAAGATTTCTACATATGTTGAAAAGATTTCTACATATGTTGAAAAGAATTCTAGATATGCAAAATAAATTTTTATTTTACTTATGTGAAATTATTTTTTATACAAGTGAAAATCTTTTGAACATAAGTAAAAAAAATTTCACATATGTGGAAAAGAATTGTACATAAGTAAAATAATAGCAAAAGTTATGCGACATATGTAGAATAAAGGTAGAAGTGATAAAACGGCTTGCCATACACGCTGCCCTGAACATACAAGACCACTTATAAACCATTCCTGATTGACAGGTGCTGGTCAGTGTGCCCCCGGGGTCTGTCAAGATGACCACCTAGCATGTTCCGGATCTTATCTTTCCGGATTGTGTCCGGGTGATGCTCACCATAGGTGTTGTATGCCGTCTAGTAAGTAAACTGCCTGTTAACTGTAAAAGAAATGTTACCATTAACATACAACATTTAGTCAACGAAGTCAAAATTGTTAACCAAATTGGAGTTATATACAGTAACATAAGTCTTATATAGATATGACTTCTGAAAGAATAGATGTTATCCAATAAAAATCGAAAAAAAAAAACCCAACCTGATTTATACAAGAAGAAAGGTAGCTTCCCGACATTTTAGTGTCACTAGATGGCCCCAGACCACCATTAATTTTCCATAAGCCGCAATGTTAACGTTTGGCCCCCACAGCTCCCTCCCAAACTTTCGTTGAGCGAAAACCCCTGGCACATGCTTTAATTGGTCCTTTTGGAGTTTTGGCTTCAAATCTTGACAGACCATGACCGGCAAAATCTTGAGTTACAACAGCCTGGACGGTTAGACATGTTGTCAAGCCGGCTCGGAATGTAAACAACAGCCCAATCACCCCTCCATCAAATGGTGATAAATACACCAAATGTGACCTATTTAGGCTATAATATTACACTGACCAGAAACCTCCACTCAATTACTTCACATCACTACCAGATACTCCACAAAACAACAATTCCCAGGGCCAGAATAAATAAAACAAGACTACACACCATTTTTACTAATCTGATTAGCCGACCAAACACGGAGTTCCTAGAGTTGCTTCCCTTGCCATTTATTGGAGCTGTCCCGTCAAACAAGGTACCGCATGCACTGCCTCTGCTTATGCCATTTTGTAACCATCGAGTACCATCTAGCTTTTTAACACAGACTAGAAACTTTGGGATAAACCGCATCATAACGGTCTTACCATCTCTTTAGCCGGTATTGAAAGTACAGGGGAAACTGGATCAGGAATTTTATTTCTGGGAATCAACCTTAAACATATAAAGGCCTACAATTTCTATCACTTGGACTTATGCGCAATGGATTTAAGGTACAATTTTATGAATTCGTGACAAACTTGGCTTGACATACCAAGCGGTCTATACGCAATGTCAATGACAACGCAGGTTTTAATATATAAAAAAAAACTGACCCTGGAATACCATCTTCGCTTGCCATGAGTATTCTGAGTTACTCTGCATTGTATACTTGGCTGATCCAGTGTATATAACCTGAATAACATCTACGTCCCCTGGGGGAGAAAGTGACCAAGACTCGAAGTAAAGCGCTGATAGCCTATATATTCATACGCAGTCAGTTGCTTGACAGTAGCGTTTGGTTATATGCTCTCGATTCGTCAAGGGTAACGTAGCAAACAGACGAGCAGTGTTTTGCGATATGGGCAACGACCTCTGTATGACATACAAGTCAAGTGTTAACCAATCAAAAACGAGCATGGATGTAATTTTCACTAGTGAAAATGGCACATGTATATCACGCGGATCAGGAGTGAGACTCTCGGGTGAAAAAAAAAATAATTAAACATTTTTTTTTTTTATGTGAAAATAACACCTAGTATTGGAATGGCAACTCGAGTCACAGGAAGGGTTATGCGTTATCAAGTACTAATTGTTTACTTCATAAATAGTAGTGGGGAGTCATGTTGACTCACTACTATTTATGTAGTAATATTTTATTGCATAAAAAGAAGGATTACACGTTATTAGGTACATCGGTGCGGGTGGTTAGCATGATAAGTAAGGACAATGAGTTATTAATTACTAAGGTGCGGGGAGACTGAGTAGCGTCCTCTGCGTGACGACGCATCTTAAGCGTGTTGGCGTCGTGAGGGGTCACCGGAGTGCATGACGTGTGACTCGTCTGCTTGTTTGCGAAATTGGCGGTTACATTGTGTACAAGTCAATGACTGAGTTTGGCCGCTTTAGTACATGATAAGTGAGGGCTGTACGTTATTCAATTCTAAGGAGCGGCTGGTCCACCTGACCATAAAAATCTTGTAACGCCTAAAACGATCTTATCTTTACAGCATCAGATAGGCCATTCCATGGCCGTTCAGGGTTCTTCCATTGCTCCATTGTCCTAACAGTACTCAAGTAGAGATTTCGCGATTCTTTAAATATTATAAAATATTGATTAATTCTTAACCCATACCGAATTTCTTGTTTGCTGCACCAATGAACTATAATTGCTGTCTATTTCGGTCAGATATTTCACCGCATGCTATCCTGAAAACTCAAGAAAGTCGAACGAAATTCACCGAGTCATGTGACAATCCCTGAATTAATTAGGGTCATACAAATTCCATGGTGTTTCTCCACACACTGGCCTGAACAATAGTGAACATACAAAACAACTTATCAATTATTTCTGGTTGACAGGTGCTGGTCACTGTGCCCCCGGGGTCTGTCAAGATGACCACTTGGCATGTTCCGGATCGTATATTTCCGGATTATGTCCCGGCAATGCTCACCATAGGTGTTGTATACCAGCTAGTAAGTTAACTGTCTGCTAACTGTAAAAACAGTTACCATTTACATACAACATTTAGTCAACGAAGTCAAAAGTGTTAACCAAATTGGATTTATATACATCAACATAACTCTTATAGATTGGACTTGCTGAAAGAATAGATGTAATGCAATAAAAATCGAAAAAAATGTCAACCTGATTTGAGGTAGCTTCTCGACATTTTAGTGTCGCTTCATGAAGATCTGATTGGCCGACCAAACTCACAGCTCAGAGAGTTGCTTCCCATGTAAAACTGCCCCTTCAAACAAGGTAACGTATGCACTGTCTGCCTATGTCTCAAGTTATCTTGTTATTCATAGTACAATAGTGTTTATCCAGTTTACCATTAGTCTTCCTCTTATAAACCTATTGAATTGACATACAGACTAGTGAATTAACTAACATAACACTATCCAAACGTTGCTATAGCTCATGGATCCGAGTGTCCCGGATTGACAATCGTGAGCCGAGCAGAGTGGGGAGCCCGCCCTCCAAAGAGTGTGTCTCATCTTCACAATCCGGTTTCTCAGGTATTTATCCACCACACGGCGACCCCATCCTGTCACAGTCAGAGTGACTGTTCTTCTAGAATGCAGGGAATACAGAACTACCATATGGACACGAGAGGTAAGTTATTTTAAAAAATATAGTTCTATTCTATAAAGTAGAGCTTAAGTCATCAACAGAAATGAGGTTCGATTCCGAAGCAGAACTCCAAAACCATAAGGCATTTCATGTACAAAAACAATCGGTGTTTGGGGGGTGTTTGTCATTGATTGATTATCAGTGTACATCGTGGTAATAAATGTCCACAAATTGTAAACAATTTCAAGTGCGGTGAAAATCAAAATGGGGGGGCTACAATCCCATGACAATTCAGACGAAGGTCCAAGGGCCGCGGACATGGTTCTGAACGATTAAATGCAACCATCACAAGTGTTTAAAGTTCAAGTACTGAGGTATTTCATTTCGCTTTATCACTAAGAATTTACAAAATAGTAAACATCACCTCTTGTCGAACAAAACGCCGATGGGCTGAACGCTTTTTATATGCATTGCAGTGGTCAATCCGTGGCCTCGAAGTTAACACAAATACAGAACAGATCGTCCTTGTTTCACACCTAAGAACTGACTAAGCATTTTGAACTAAACAATTGGTTTTATTGTGGGATCATCAGGGTCCGGTTGTTCAAAGTTCGGTTAGCCTAACAGCCTGTTAAATGGCGTTGCATCACAGAGAATTGGACGTCATGTCATTATAAAAATTCAGTGTTATGCAACGTCCTGTAACTGACTGTCAACTTAAGGTTTAAGCAAACGGTCACTGGACTATAAGTGTTAGATACACGATTTTGAGAAACCAATACAGCCAGGATCCACGGACCACCAGGCTACGGAAGCTCTGAAATCGATAAAAATTAAGAAAGACTTCACGAAAATTTACCGAAGGGCCACATGACATCAGGTGCGCCGTTATGCTCTGATAGACAAATTCACAATTTACTATAGTTGTGCCTTTAGTATCCAGGGTCCGGGGGCCGCCTCGGTAGCTCTGTAATCGAAAATATTTCACAAAGAGTTCACGAAAATTTACGAAGTGTCAAATGCCATCAGTTGCGCCGTTATGCTCTTGTAGACAAATTCACAATTTACGTTAGTTTTGCCTTTTACCATTAAGTATTCACAAGTAATTTCCGTCAGTCAGGTGACTGTCTGTATAGCTCCATTCCGTTTCGGAAGCATATTAGAAGGCGTATCGTTATGAAACACATTCACCAACGCATATGGATTCAACATTTTGATGTATGTCGGACATCTGTCCAGATGACTCCAATCCCTTTTACCATTGATCCTATAATCTATTTACGCTGTATATAAACTCCATGGATGGTATCAAAATCGATTCCCCTGTTTTTACATTTTTCCTTAGAAAATAAGTTCAGTAGGGTCTATATCGAAATAAGCATAAAAGAATCTAAACAATGTGTGGCCATAAAAAAAAAAGCCATTTTAAAAGGCTGAATGACACTTTTACTGACATTTAGGAATAGACTTACTGGGCTTGTAATTATTAAAAGACATTTTTATGTGTTTTTTTTAAATTAGGTTGGAGTGATATTGGTTACAGTTTTCTAGTTGGCGAGGATGGTAAGGTGTACGAGGGTCGTGGCTGGGACAGAGTCGGAGCACACACACAGGGTTACAATTCCGTGTCTTTAGCCATCTCCTTCATGGGTAACTACATGGAGCACAACCCAGGGACCTCCGCCTTGAATGCCGCTAAGGCCTGGCTGGCGTGTGCCGTCAACAAAGGAATGGTCACAAGTTCGTATAAACTTTATGGACATCGGGACGCGGGAACTACAAGCTGCCCAGGTGATAGCCTGTACGCCCTCATTAGAACATGGCCTCACTATGACCTCAACGGCAGCCCCCACCACTAAAAGGACATTCTGAGTCTGTATAAAGTATAAGTTAACCCTTCTCCTCCCCCAACCCCTATTGAAATAAACACATTGCTGAATATACAACTCTTTACAGTTTAATTTCTTACGTGTTGTCCATTTACACATTCTATTAAATTCATGATAGCATTGGTTGAATTTTATATCTGGAAGATATGCCAATTGATCCTTTTGTGTTTTATTGAGCTATAACTATATTGCATGCATGCATGCTGACATATAGCACACCTATTGCGTCCTACCAGATAGTGAGAACAAAGGGGGGAGGGGGGGTTAACTCACATCGGCACATCAATTTTAAGTGTATCATTTGGTGCAAACTGAGAGTTACCGCCCTTTGTTACCCGTCTTCTCCAACAGTAGTGAAAAATGGATTGCATGGTTTCGCTTGGTTGATCAGTTCGATAAGAACAGGGGCCCATTTCACAAAGCGATCTTAGCTTAAGCAAAACGTAATTGCCATGGCGACCAGTGTTGAAGACATAGTGTTGCCATGACAGTTACGGTCAACGTAAGCTAAGATCGCTTTGTGAAACGAGCCCCAGGTTTCCAGGTTCCAATGGAAATTTGTTAGATATTTATGTCATTTAAGTGTCCAGATAAAATCAAAGAAAAATCAGATATGTATTGTTTTTGGCTGAAGTAAGCGAATTGAAGATTTAGATCCTCTGGCATGAGTAAATTGACGCATCTTCTCTGGAGAAGTCTGATGTCACGAAGCTTGTCATAAGCCTCGTCACACTTACCATGTTTCGGCGGTCCGACAAAGATCAAAGCGAATGAAAAAATGAAGAAGCCAATCAAATACATCTGCCACTTTCCAAACAATGTATCGCCTCTGTCGGAATATCACGTTCATTAGCAGAGAATGATTATATTCTTTTCGAGCAACGACTCGTATTATGCATATTTTGGGTTGCCTGTTACAGCGGCATGTTACGGGTTGTCTTTACTTTGTTAAATGGGATTTTCATGTATTTCAATATTCGAACCTTTAGGTGAGTGATATAAGGCACCATGGTCCCACACTGCTGCACATTGCCGATTACTCGACTTAAGAGGGATAACTCCTTATGTTACGTAGAAATCAAACAGAAAGAAAATGATCAGAGATTTTATTCATTGATAATATTTATTGTAAAATAAAAATAACAATAGCAAGTGTATATGTATTTAATAGCAGAAATACAATTGTAGGTAAGAGACAATAAAATATCAGGCATATATAAAGTTACTCACATATAGCATACAATGGATTAGCATATAAACCTGCCTTATCATTGAGTCCAAGTGCGTTGACTTCGGTCCAATATGACAGTCTGCAACTTCTTTGAATTATACAGCCATAAATCCTTTGATACACACGATTATAACCACATCAGTGTGATCACCAGATCCTCAGGTGTCTCAATTGTCATAACTTGATAGGTGTCTATAATCATTTATCCACACAGAATAAGTCCTTCACAAATATTTCTACAGAGATCCGGTATTAATCTCCTAGCAGAGATATCAAGGCTAGGATCAGAATTCAATAAAACAAAATATAAACACTTTGACAAGTTTACTTATCTCAGTGTCCGTGGGCTTGGCTGGCTGATCACTCTTTAGACTGAGTATAGAGACTGGCTTGTGACTGATCAAAAATCATACAAACGATTTTACTTTGTAGGGAGATGCAGAAGTTTCCAGATATAATTTTAGAATAACATCACATGGAACTCTCTGGAAAACCTAATTGGAAATCCCAAGAATCCCTCAGAGATGCAGAAGTTTCCAGATATAATTTTAGAATAATATTACATGGAACTCCCTGGAAAACCTAACTGGAAATCCCATAACGGCGATTTTATTTTACGCATGGAAAATGTACATGTAACCAAATAAGTATGCTTTGTGAGTTACAGATCCTGTGTGGGCTCCCCCCCGCTCGAGACACGTGGGTAACAAAAAGTCCTTTTCATTCCTCCGCTCGAGACACCAGGATAACAAGAAGTCCCTTCCATCTTTCCGCTCGAGACATCAGGATAACAAGAAGTCCCTTCCATCCCTCCGCTCGAGACATCAGGATAACAAGAAGTCCCTTCCATCCCCCCGCTCGTGACACCAGGATAACAGGAAGTCCCTTCTATCCCTCCGTTCAAGACACCGGGGTGACACGAAGCTTCTTCCATCCCTCCGCTCGAGACACCAGGATAACAAGAAGTCCCGTCCATCCCTCCGCTCGAGACACCAAAATAATAAGAAGTCCCTTCTATCCCTCCGTTGGAGACACCAGGATCATAGGAAGCTTCTTCC
>JARFOD010126823.1:2081-14078 GCA_031763545.1 Mopalia muscosa
ACGTATTCCCCCCCCCCCCCCCCCCCCTATAGTGTACAAGCTATAGCAAAAGCTATGCATTTGAGAGGCAGAGCTGCTGTACAGTCGATACATTTTTTCAAATATGATGCTATCACTCGTCTGGTTCCTTGCCTAATATCTTACCGAATGCCATTGATTATCGTTGAGTTTTTTCTTGCCGTATGTCAGGTGTGCCGATCCATGGCGACATCTAAACGTATACCGTAAATAGCCACGGTGAAGGTGGACGGCTATTAACGACTCGTCGTCATGGCGTCGAGTGGCGTAAAATATCAAACCCGACGTATGTGATGTTTTAAATTCAACTTGCAGCTTTGACCTTTAAAATAAAAAAGATGAAATATCTAAATTAAACATTAAAGTCCGCTCTGTGAAGGACGTAGCCAATATTTGGCAGAAAACAGCTGGTCGGTATATCAAAAGCAACACTTCATAAGAATAAGCAGTTAACGATGGATTTAGCGTTTAAACAATCCATAATCTTTTTGCTGTCATTTAATCTTCCGAACACCGTCTGTTTTCTGACAAATTTGCTATTCTCGGCCTGCTATTCTTGGTGTTAATAACAAATAGATGACTAAACGAATTACATGCCCACTGCGCACGGAATGTCCTTGTAATTGATTGTATATGGATCGGTTAGAAATTTGATCAGTATAAATTTCAGATTATAAGGAGCCCAAACTTGTAGGTATCACTCAATAGCATGAATGAAACGACACAGTTAGACCTGACCGGCTCAAGAAAGGGGAGCAGAGGAAAATTGACAAAGAATCGATGGCGAGTTTAATGTTTATCCGCGACTTTATCATCTACTGCACGAAACCGGTTTGATCTTTGATTTTTTTTCTTGGCTAAAGAAAATTCTTAATGAAATAAAAGCTGTCACAGTTGGTTACTATAGGCCTTCAGCTGGTGGTTTCTAGGCATACCGGAAGTGGCCGCCATTTGCCGCCTCCATTCTGTTGAATGAAAATTTCCGAGCTATTGTCACTCTAGTGAATGCCTCCTCCAATTCAGAATCGCCATCAAATAAAGAATGATATTGGAAACAAGTAGAGGATAGCGTGGGATGAGAAACGAATCTCCGAAAAAGGGATCAAGGCTTTCCATACAGAATTACAGGCCGATTATAACTTTCGTCAAAGTACGAACACGCGTTGTAATAACAGAACAACACTGATTGTCTTTTTAACATTCTATTCTCGAGAAAAAAAGTTTAATTTACTTAGGAAAACAAAGAAGACTACTTGGAAAGACGCTGGTAGATTTGGACCAATTTGAATGAAGACGTTTAAATTATCTGCAAAGTCAAAGGCGCCTAATTATTGTTAGCGGAAATCACAGAGATTGCCCGTGGTACAGTTTATGGGAAAAGTTTGCGCAAACAAACTTCAGCAGACAACCAAGGGAATTTTTTTGATGGCGAGTTCATGTAGCAAGCAACTACTGTACCAGTTCAGTTTTTAAATTGCTCTGGTCATGGATATTGACAATTCTTACAACATAGGGCAACACGCGTACAGTTCAAACGAAAACTTGCGCGGAATGTCGCACTAGTGGCGTTCACATCCACCTTGAGCATTTAAAGCAATTGAACATTCGAAAAACATATTTATGTCAGTAAATATTTTATTATTTAGGTGAAAATGCAAAAGCCGACAGAACTCCAATGTATGATCTCACACCCTAGTTTGTAACACGCGACACATTGCACAAGATGGCTTTCGAGATGTCAAATATTGAAACGTTTTATTAAATCTACAGAACTGACGAATTGATGAAAAGATAAAAATAAAAATGTCTAGATGTTTTGTGACGTTTGCTAATCCGTTAACGCGTAAAGGGTTATTTATGTAAGTGAAGAAAGACCAGGGCTTAGTTCATTAAATTTGTTTATTATTATGAAGGAGGTCTGGTTTTGGTCAACGGTTTGTTGGATTGTATTAGCTGATAACAGGTGTCATATTCCGTAAGTCGACCTCGTACAAACACTCACCCGTCTGTAAACTGTTCTGCTAGGGAATCAAACTGTACTCTGCTTCCTTCTAGTGGCTCTGTCTTCACACAGCCTCGGTTACTCGTGATATCGATCTGCGAATTGAGAACGTAAATATTAGTGCAGGATAATGGAGAGAACGCCCCCGCACTCAACGGCCAGCTCAGTCCTGATAGGCCTTTTCCACGTCACGTGACACCTATTTCCTCCTCATACACAATTCGGCAATTAATAAAACAGACAGCACTGCCCATGGTTTGAGAAGGTGAATATAACGGGATAGAATACCCGAAATTAATGTCTCGGAACGGCTCCGAATAAACTCAATTGATTAGCGGCAATAAGTCGCACACTTGACAAAACACTTCACGACTCGACTGGAAACGGGAAGAAATTACCGCAAAAATGGCCTAGCTCCTTCGGTTGGACATTTAACCAATGAATAGCTCGTTTACTCTACTTCCTCTCCTACTTCCGGTCGTTTAGAGTTTTGACGGCTGCTATATGCTCTCCATCGATAAAGATAGATGCCTTTTTCCAAAAATACTGCTATTGTACCTAAGTTCAACCAATCATCAGCTGTGCATACGTGCGCGAGGTTATTTATATGACGTCATGCCTCATCAAACCAGGCTTCAGTTATAGGTAAGAGTATCAGATGAACAGCAAACGGAGATCGTTCGCAGCAGGTCAGACAACCCGCCCTGGGGCTGACATGTTCAAAGCCTACCTTATTCTCATTGATCCTAATGTCGATTTTCCCAGAAATAAAGTAAATGAAACTTGTTCGCGTCAACTTTTGATGAATTGTGACAATGAGCGGGTTTAAAACGACATGTTTCCTTGTAAGCCAAATTAACCAGTGTTCCCTGGCCCTTTTAATAGTTAAGTTTATTTAGAAAATATGAAATGCGATAATTATATAATTGCAAGCATAAAGCTATTGGTGAAAAAAAGTTCATTATTTTATTGTTCTGGTACAGTTGGTTCTATTCTTTGCGTGTATATCTGTATTAACAATTCGGACCGATTACGATAACAGAAATGAGTTTCTCAGATAATTTTAAAACAATCTAAAAGGCAAAATTCATACAATGGTAGTATTCGACTGATTTCGACTGAGTTGGTCACTCTGCTATTCTTTTTTTTTCATATATATTTTTGTTCTGTCCTCTGCATGTATAGAGGGCACAACTTTGTCGCCAGCTGTATATATTTGTACCACTATGCCGGTATATGTATTTGTATTTCTCAAATTGACCAAACTGATACAGGGATGTCGATTAGTAAAAGTCCATGAATCCCCTTATGTCATACATATCTTCTCAGAGACATGTTCTTAAAAAGATCTTAATCTCGAGTTGTTACGGGTAACCTATAAATATCTCGAGAGAAGGCAATGACCATGTAAACGGCATAGAAAATATGTGATAAATATGTAGCAAACATGCTAATCAGAATGGGTTGATCATAATTTAAGTCTGGTATTAAAAGAAATAGAAATTAACCAATCAATATGTCCGCTGAGGAGAATGTGAGTTAAGCCTACACGGCGTCTTATACCGAGGCATGTTTCGTCTTAAACAGAATATCCTGTCGTTTCTTTGGTATGCTACAATGGGTATTTCTGAAGAAAAAAATGGGCACATATGATTCACCTAAGTGAATTAGAGGAGACCAAGGCACATCGCAGCTATATAGAGGGGTTCTAGATAAGTCAATTAGATTAACAAAGAATAAAGTCCAAAGTGACAAAATTAGAAACTTGTAAAGATAAAATAAAGTTTCAAAATGGCGATTTTGATTGAATAATGGATCTAAAATCTCATCATCCAGTATTTTATTGGGTGTTGAAAGTTTTAATTTACATTCTTGCTGTTTACAGTTATTTAATTAGTACTTAACCAAGAAATATACATAATAACTGGTTTTTTAGCGTATCAAACCTCATTATTGTGGCAATTTCAATCGTCATTTTTGTCTTGCTTTGCAGCTCTATGGACATACCCCTTATGTGACTTCGGATGATTTAGTGTGTCACAAATAAGAGGAAAAGATTTCCAACATTTACGACACCGTATATGGAAACTGTAATAGACGCCTATCAACTCAAGCGCACTTTTTTCTCTCCATTTCAAATAATTAAAGGGTTGGTTTAGTTATAAATAATAAAAGAGGTTAATGAGATTAATTGATTTGTCACTCCTCTGATATTCCTTTGTGGTTTCGTTTAGGGTGTAGAAAACAACAAGGCGTTTAACCCCTGCAATTTTGACGTGCCAATCACTGTAGTTTTGTGTGGACCTCGTACGTGCTAGGTGACTCGTACCTTTACCTTTGTAGAGTGTACGTGCCTGTAACAGGTGATAAGATAGGGGATGCGGGGGTGATGAATAGCATCAGTAAGAGAGAAGTTAATTGGGTCCTAAACCTTTTGCTAAGTAAGCAAAGAGGATAAAAATACGTATCAGGGAGCTATTTCTTTCGAGCAGATTGACGCGAGTTCAAAGGTTAAACAAATCTAAAACAGACTGACATCAACGTTACCTTATCCTAGCCGATTTAAAGGATAAAACATAGAAATAATCTGTATACAACAGGTTCCCAGCATTCTGTCTTCTGTGTGCTGAAGCGTTTATTAAGGATACATAGTGGATATTACACAGTGAAGTTTGAATATCATAAATATTGCTCGAATGAACCGTTGAAAGGTTAAACACGAGAATGGGAAACACCAATGGGAAATTTCCTGATAAGTTGTAAGCATGACAATGTCAGAATGCTAGCTCCATTCGAGATTAATACGCCTTTCTTGCACATATTAGAACCAGGATGTTGCATTGTTATACGCATTGAAATTACTTCTGTAGATGAACAAGATCAACATTTCTTACATTTTTGTAAATTCAGATTTTCATAAACTTTATCTATATCCCTTATCTCTTGAGGAACTATTTTATGCCTGGGAATTTGCATACGAGTGATAAGGTTCTTTGCTGGTGCAGCACAATGTAGATGGCAAAAGGTACTGAAAATGACTTATTGGAAAGAATGAAAAATACGACTTTTCTACTTGTTTTATTGTTGTATTAAAACTATCGCGTCATTTTTATTTTTAGCACAATAATTCTTCTGGTCAAATAAATCTGGGCAATTTACACTGGAGTTCCTCCCATTTAATTTGTATACCAATATAAACAAAGGTTTGGTGGAGTTTTTGGTAGATTCCCACTGAAACGTGACTTTTTAACTTCTTTGGTTATAAGAAACGGACTGCAAATTTTACCTAGAGATATACCCCAAGGGTAATGATAATTAAATTATCGATTTCGATAAATAATCGCTTTCGAAAAATTATTGATCAATGTTGGATTAGTTTAGATATTTCTTGATAGTTACCAATAGGTTGATATCGATAACTGATTTATCCATATCGATACTTAATATTTGATATCGCTGAAATAAGTATCGATGTTAATAGATGACGTCTGATTACCAGTAATTGATCAAAAGATGGCTTTTGCGAAAAGTCTCGTCCTTGAAAGAACTATAAATATGTATAAAAGCTCGGCAATGAACTGATATACAGAAAGATAGGCTACATAGATAATGACTACAAATTGTTGTAATATGATAATTGACTGAAGACGCACTTGCCATTTTGAACAACAAACAAAATGTATTTGTCTTATACACATTAGTCCGATCAGAAATCTGCCTCCGATCAACCCATAATCAAGCAACACTCACTGCTCTTAAAAAAAAAAAAGATTCGATTAAATTTCCG
The DNA here is from genome assembly GCA_031763545.1 of Mopalia muscosa. Lineage (NCBI taxonomy): Eukaryota > Metazoa > Mollusca > Polyplacophora > Chitonida > Mopaliidae > Mopalia > Mopalia muscosa. The sequence goes on from JARFOD010126823.1 coordinate 7,889, forward strand.
TCTTTTCGTTTCTTTGTACTTTGCCGGACGATTCCCACTCTATCGCCAATCTATCGAATATCACCGCACACACTAGGGGGTATTTATGACAACCAAGCCGTATACAATTGCGAAGGCTTAAACCAAATGGCTTTCACTGTCTTTAAATCTGGTTTTGTGTTTTATTCAATACAAGAACACAAACCAACTGACATTGCACGGGATAATAAAGTACATTTGTGAGTTTCGACTGACATGGGTTTTATTCGTCCATTTTTACCACAGCATATCGTTGCCCTTGCATCAGTGTTTCGTGTAGATGAGGCGATTCGGGTTTACCTCGGGGACAATTCCTCTATTTATATTTTAAACCTCGACAGAGTGTTGGCTCTATACGTCAGAGCGCTCGGGTTCTATCCCGGATGAAGAAATGCAAGATTCTTTAATTCGCTACATTATGAAAATATATTAACTAAAATTTTTATACTCGCGTCATATCAATGCTCGTCAATATAATGAAAAAATCGATTCACTCGCAGCCACGAGTTATATTTCCAGGTGGTATTGTAGCCGATTTAAATCGGGTTGCGCTCAAGAATGCTTTTCCGATTAAGAACGAATTGTGATGACGACAGCTCCAAATCTGGTGTCAAAGCGACCCTGAAGGCCAGTGTCGGGTCTCATCTTCAATAGGGAGTCCCCAATGTCAAAAACGCCTTCGTCATCATTTGGATTAATCAAATTTGAATAGGTTATGTTATCAAAATATAAGACAATTGAAATCTGAGATTTAGTCAGTACGTCTTCATAAAAATGCTTATTTTGTTTCGCACATCCTTTGTCTTTTACGCTTCTGTCAAATAGAGATAAAGTCAAGGGGTATAGGGCGGTGAATGTGGATAATAAAACACTATTTTCTAGGTACAGTATCACTTTCTTTGCATTTCCAAGAACAGTTGATAGGTGTGGATTAATAGATATAAGATAGGTAAGATCCGCAGGGAGGTGTCCGGTGTGATGTACAGAAGACGTCAGAAATTCCTGGTTATAATGTCCGCCCTACATGTGAATTTAGACAAAGGTAAACAAACGTTCGGCGCTATTGTGACAAAGGTAGGCGTTATCTAGATAGACAAGCGCCGATTGCATCCACAGAACAACGCCTTGGTCTATTATAGATGCCCTTGTCTACATACTTTATCCCGTCAGCCCGAACATTCTCGTCTCAAAGTGCTACAAGAAAAGAGCATTTATTAGTTAAACTACGGAATTTGATATGTGGGGCTGATATAAAGAGATTCTGTCTATAGAAGTCTCAGGGAATTGTACTGCGGAAATAGACTAATTAATAGATCCCCGCAAATACAAAATGGCCCTTACACAACTGTCCAAGACCAATTTTCGGCCCACTCAAACTTAAACCTGACAAAATGAATAACAGTGAACGCCTTCAGCCCGGAAACCTAATCATCGCTAGTGATTTCGTTAGATATTTTTGAAACAAAATCAGGCCAGCTGAAGACAATGGCAGCTGGCTGGAACAAACGTTCCTTAAAAATGCATGATGTACTCCCAGGTACAATGAGTGATTGAGCTGCGGAATCATTACATTCCGGACTTGAAACCGAAGAACAGGAAATCTGACAGAAGAAATACACTGATTTTTTGTTGTTAAACAGTTCTATTTTATTTTAAAGCGGGCGCTGTTATAGATAACTATATAATATTAATACATTTTCGTACTACATGGTCGATTTACCCTTCTCGCTTATACTAGGTTTTGCAATTAATCTGAATTAACAAATCCTTACTGGCAAAGACATATTTCCAAAATAAGTTAATTGAATAATCGCTAATAAGAACCTAAACATGCCGGGATGTGAACAAATGGCAAGCAGACATCTACAATCCCATCCGAAAGTCCACAAATGTACTGCGCACAACAGCTCGGAAGTTATACTCCATTATGACATGTATTTTATTTTACAGTTCAACTGATAGACATAGTTCGCATATTGTATAGAGAGGACATTGGCTGTCGGAAAATAAATTGTGGTGCCTCAGGAACTTGATGGCGCCATGATAACGCGAATGACGCGATATTTGGCTGGTTACCTGTTATTACGATATAAGAGATCAATTAGTAGGCCTAACGATACTGTTTGTAGTGTGAATATTACTGACACTTTAAACCGTTATCAAATTAGTTATTTAACAGCGTTATGTCAGTTAATAAAGACGTACTGATTTGTTTTTACGCCGTCTATAATGTTATATCACTCATATGACGGCCTGCCTTACCAACCAATCGGTTCATTTGGTTAAACCGTCTTACCTCCATGACATACGGATAGCTTGCTTGGTCATAAACCAGGCACATTTTGAATGTAGTGATATTCGCTAAAGTGAAGTTAATTATGCGGTCATAGCCAGACAAATTACAGCTGTATAAATACACCGGGACTATTGTATGACGTCATTTATCTGTATATCAATGCAATTCCTTTTTTAAATGCATTGATACAAATGTATTTCTGATTACATAAACAATTGTCCCATTTAACGTTGACTCACATTACACATTACACATTACACATTACACATTACACATTACACATTTTTAATCAGCTACATATTTTGGTGACGGTGGCTAAAAGTAGTGACGGCGCTCGTGACTTTCGGGTTAGATAGTGACGGCGCTCGTGACTTTGGGGTTAGATAGTGACGGCGCCCGTGACTTTGGGGTTAGATAGTGACGGCGCTCGTGACTTTGGGGTTAGATAGTGACGGCGTTTGTGACTTTGGGGTTAGATAGAGACGGCCCGGGTTTATCCCAAAGTATCACGCCTGCTTTGGAAAGCTAGATGGTACATGATGGTCACAAAATGCAAGCGGTAAAGAAACCGGCATGGAAGTCACTGACGGGTCAGTGGAAGCACAATGTCACATAAAGTAAATACAGGTCGGTTTCGTCTCGCGAGTAACAGAAAACTACCTCCAACCATGCGCAGGATACATGCCGACATGAGGTTCATCCACTACAAATAAATGTTTAAAAAAGCAGGAACAACCATAGAAAAACTCGTCAAGAACCAGAAGGGCTCCATTTCTGTATGTGATTTCTAAACCACACAAACATCAAATTGTTTCTCTTTGTGGCCTGTCGCAAATCGTCTCTTTCTGCATAATTAGGCTACTTTTATCGGTAAAGAAATACACGATAAGCCAAAATCTGACGTCTCGTGTTTTTATCACAGCGTTCCCAAGCTTAATGGCGATGTGAATATAGACACTGGAACGTTGCATGAAATATGAGGACGGAGCTGACATACATGCCATCACCGAAGTGTTCAACAAACTAACTCTGTGCTATTCAAGGTGATCGGCATAGTAAATATCAGGGGAGCTTTCCAAAAGCATCACCCTTAGACCACCACCACCCCACGCCCTTCTCCCTCCCACCTTCCTAAAATGTATTCTAAAAAATGAAGATATGTATCATTTGTGGAATCATTGGTTATTTTCCTATATGTTTTCTGTATAATTCTTCTAATATTTTCTACCTTGAAAAAATCCTACGCAGATCGAATTTCATTGTGACATTTACAATAACAAATTTATTAAAAAGCATTAATTTTGTCTCTTCAGGTAAGCATATATGGCGATAAGCCGGCAGTCTCTATATACCTTAGGTGGATGACTAAATTGACACACCTTTGTGTTTGATCTAATCTGACCGGAAGACGGCATCTGTTGTTCAAAGAGCACTCTTAACGCCTGCCGGGCTTGACTTTTAAGGCATCAAATAGGATTGCATTTCTTGATAAATCATATAAACATTTAATAATCCACACCAGAGGCTATAGGCGCCGCTACATAGGTAAAAGATATCTAACTCGATTTGAAATAATGCCTTCGTCTGAAGCAACTGTAATTATATGACATGCACTTTTATAAATAACCAGGAGGAAATCGTGAGAAAATTCTTAAAATGATTGTAATAATATCTTCTGCAAGGCAACAACCTATACATCTGTATTCTCGGGTTGCAATTTTGAACTGTGATAGAGAAAATGTGGTAGACATCATCATTTGTAAGAAGTGTCTGAAACAAAATGTTGATGAAACCAAAACCCGCTTAGGATAAGAGCCATCAATCGTTTCAATTTGATTTGGTTACAACTGACATCTCTAATAGGTGAACATTTGTACCTGCTTGGGCATTCGGTTATAAATCAATTTAAAATCGTGGTTACTGAAAAAAAAATGAAACACATTGTGAGAGTCTAATGATATGTAATTCTTCAAACGTTATATTCATTGGTTTTGAATTGAATACCAGGTAAAGGTTTTAACATAGGGTTGCTGTAGTGCAATATAATCAACCGAAAGCACATGGTTTGCTATCCGGCTTATATGCAAATAACAAATAATGTGCGGAATATGTCCAGAAAACATATTATAGTGTACAAGAGAAACAAAAGTGAAACGGCCTGCTGATTAAGGCAAAATAGCCCATGTCAGAAGTCTATCAAGTAGAAGTATGAAACCAGCCATTATCAGACCAGCGCCCCCAGCGAAAAATAGAGAAATCTCGAAGGAAATGAATTGGATTTGGAATATTGGGTATATCACGCTAACGCTGTTTCTGTCGCTTTTCAAACGTTATGTTTACTCATTAGGCGTCAGTGGATTCTGAAATTCAAACTTTGCGAACCGAATGAAATCACCCATTCCTCGCTCAATGTGTCATACGGCACTATGAAAGTCCACTGAAAGTCACAATGCTGTTTGGACTGGGTAATGGCTGGTTTTCATACTTGATGACTTTTGTTCATGCACCTAATAACTTGAAGCTTGTATTTTACTTACATGCATACCACATACATTGGTTTCTTTTTTATTTCTTTGTAATGTCCTATTATGGTTTGATGATTTGTTACATAGTTTCTTAACCATGTACGTGGTCATTACCTTCTCTCAAAACGTATTTAGGTTACCCATAACAACTTGAGATTAGGATACATTCAGAAGCTTGTCTGGGGGAGCTAATTTACAACATGAGATAATGTAACGACAGCCCATATGTTAACAGCGAGGCATAAATGGATTTCCAATGTGATATATGCCAATTGAGCGAATTTTTTTGTTTAATGTCTGTTAAGTCGTGTTTTTATATTTGAAAAATAACTGATTACATATATGAGAAAAATGTCTTTAAAATATGTAATTTTCATATTGCATTGAATGCCTGCCGGAATCAATTAAACAACGTCTTAAATTGAACTTAATTTTTTTTCATATAATACTACAGTCACTAACTTGAGTGTTCAATCTAAAAGACGTGAAGTGTTCAATCTGTTGCCAGTGAAGTGTTCAATCTGTTGCACATGAAGTCTTCAATCTGGTGCCCCTGAAGTGTTCAATCTGGTACACATGAAGTGTTCTATCTGTTGCCCGTGAAGTCTTCAATCTGGTGCCCCTGAAATGTTCAATCTGGTACACATGAAGTGTTCTATCTGTTGCCCGTGAAGTGTTCAATCTGGTTCACGCAAAGTGTTCAAGCTGTTGCCCGTGAAGTGTTCAATCTGGTACACGCAAAGTGTTCAATCTGTTGCCCGTGAAGTGTTCAATCTGGTGCACGCAAAAGGTTCAATCTGTTGCCGGTGAAGTTTTCAATCTGGTACAGTACACGTAAAGTATTCAATCTGTTGCCCGTGAAGTGTTCAATCAGGTGCACGTGAAGTGTTCAGTCTGATGCACATTGAGTGTAAAGTATTCAATCTGTTTCCGGTGGAACGTTCAATCTGGTACAGTACACGTAAAGTATTCAATCTGTTGCCTTTGAAGTGTTCAATCTGGTGCACATGAAGTGTTCAGTCTGTTGCCCGTAAAGTGTTCAATCTGGTACACATGGCGTGTTCAATCTGTTGCCCGTAAAGTGTTCAATGAGGTGCACATGGAGTGTTCAGTTTGTTTCACGAGAAGTGTTCAATCTATGGCACGTGAAGTGTTCAATCTGTTGCACGTGAAGTGTTCAATCTGTTGCACGTGAAGTGTTTAATCTGTTGCACGTGAAGTGTTCGATCTGTTGCACGTGAATTGTTCAATCTGATACACGCAAAGTGTTCAATCTGTTGCCCGTGAAGTGTTCAATCTGGTACACGCAAAGTGTTCAATCTGTTGCCCGTGAAGTGTTCAATCTGGTGCA
>JARFOD010126834.1:0-14078 GCA_031763545.1 Mopalia muscosa
TAACGGTCTTCAAATTCAAATTTTTTTATCGGGTCTGCTCTGGGATAAAGATCACAATCTCAACTTTTGGAATATACAATAATCAAAAAATTGCAAATTTGGAGCTGAGTATCAAAAGTTATTTTGAGTTAGAGTATCCTTCATATCTAAACTCAGTTAATCATGATTTTTGTGGCTGTGGGGTTTCTGCCGTTGATAACTGTTTTGGCTAGAGGCTGACCCCATGGGGGAACTACTATACTATGGAGAAAGTCCTTAGACTGTAATGTAAAATATCTTGATTTCCAGTTACCAAGAATATTTGGCATATGTATTAAGTCAGATACGTCCAATTGGCTTGTACTGTGTGTATATAGTTACCTACGGATTGCCCTGATAATCTTGAATGCTACCTTAACTACCTTGGTAAGATTAAAGCTATTATTGAAGAATCCAATGTTCCTAACGATGTTATTCTAGGTGACTTCAATGCTGAACCGTCCCGTTGCTTTGGTATTGAATTAGAACTTTAATAAAGATAATAACTTGTACATTAGTGATATTGAAACACTACCAACCGATACCTTGACATACATCAGTGATGCCACCTGTCTACCTCGTGCCTGGATCATTGTGTTACATCATTTAATGTAAATAAATCTATTAGTTCGGTTGAAGTTAAATATGATGTTGTATCGAGCGACCACCGATCGCTGTCCATAATTATTAAGTGGGATACATTACCAGCTTTAGAGAAAACTGTGAACACTAAACCTAATAACTATATAGTTTTGGTGAATTGTCAGAAGATGTCTGGTCTTGTACAGTAACGCTGTTTCTCACAGCTGATCAGAAATAACTTTACCAGTTAGTGCATTGTTATGTAAAAATTGTGACTGTGGTTGCTTACATCATGATCATATATGTAATTACTACAATTCTATTGTAAAGGATGTTATTTCTAGTGGAAAATAATGTCTTGCTAAATATACGTCCAATCGTGAATCTAATGTCCCTGGCTGGAACGATCACGTTTCTGACCTGCATGCCTATGCTAATAATAGTTTCTGCTCTGGTGGGAACATGGTAGTCGCAGAACAGGTCCTCTTGCTGACTATATGGACCATACTATACATCAGTTTAAGCGTGCGCTCAGAGCCTGTAAACAACAAGAACAAACTACTAGGGCTAACACGATGACTCAAGCTTTCTCTAGTAATTCTTCTGTCGAATTTTGGAATGAAGTTAATATCTCCAGTGCTAAAGGTATGACTCTAGGTCGTGAACTAAGTGACGTTGGTGTCGGATTAACATTGCCGGGCAGTTCATTAACCATGTGCTTTACGCCGACGATATGTGCCTAGTGTGTCCATCTGCAAAGGTTATTCAAGCTTTATTTAACATTTTGTCAGACTATTCTGAGCCATGACATGATTTTTAATTTTCCCAAAACTGCTTGTATGCTTTTTGTTGTAAGAAATATAGAGATGTTTCTCCTCCTTCTGTAAAGTTAAGTTGTTGTACGCTTAAACATGTAGATTTCTACAAATATTTGGGTCATATTGTTACATGTGACGGTTCTGATAATGCGGAAATCGACGCAAAGAAAAGGAAACATTGCATAAGGGCAAATATTCTCTTACGGAAGTTTAGATTATGTACTAGTCTGGTCAAGAGTTTAAATCATTATGTTGTAATGTTTATTGTTGTGCCTTGTGGAGTGTGTATACTAAAAGAGTTTTTACTGAGATGCAAGTCATGTATAATAACACCTTAAGGTGGTTGATGCATTACAACAACAGATGTAGTGCAAGTGGGATGTTTGCCATCCATGATGTTCCTTCCTTCGGGGAGGTAGAAAGTCTATCTACTCATTGAGGCGGAGATGAGAGGCGAGTCCTAATGTAATCGTCCAGAGACATCAGGCCCACACCCACGTCGGTGTCTTTCAGACAATAAAGACGTGGATAGCCTGAACATTTTCTGATTTAACGATGAGTTTGAGCCCCAATGACCTTTCAACTGTTATCCTCCCCCACACCATGGTTAGAGGAGAGGGGTTGGCAACAAGACTTTAACTTATATGAGTCAGCTAAGTGTGAATGATATCAAAAAAATCCGTGCTCTACCCCAAAAAAAACGAAGCGATAAAATCATAGAGAAACTCCCTTTATAGTGTAATTTAAAAATTACACTAAAATGGTCTAAAAAAAAAGTGAAGTGACTGAATGTTGTATAAGTTATACACAAGGTAGTGATAAGCGATAAGCCCTGGGCAAAAACTAAATACACTGACAGCAAAAGCTGGACTGAGAATATGTTATGCAGTCACAGTCAGTTCGAGCTAAACCTGCCAAACATGATAGCGAACAAAAGAAAGGTACTCTTAAAAAGGCCTGACCTACTTTGTCATTCCTATATAGGCGATTCACTCAAGGCTATCTTACCATCTGTGGTTACGAAAATTGCGCCCTCCAACACTCAAAATAGGCCGCTCATATTGATTAAAACTATATTTGACAAAAACAAACAAAGTGCACCATTTTTCAAATTAAATCACCAATGAAAACAAAGTTTAAACTTAGGATGAACTAAATGTAGCTTAGCAAGATTGGAATTTGCCCCAAAAATTGCACAAAATACGAGATTGCACGAGATAGACAGACCGATCTGACAGACCTTCGAACACCACTTTATCCATCAATCCATTTTTTGTTCACAGCAAACTAGGCTTTTACCCAGAAGAACATATAGGCCTTTGTCAAATCAACCCAGATCAATCTTTATTTAACTTCGGGTATATGGAAAAACATGACAACACTAACCTAGGGTTTCTTATAATTGCATTTTATTTCTATCCCAGTTTTTCACAACGCCGATTATTCAAACTTCTTTATTTTGTTTTGTTTATTGCTTGATATTCACTTCGATATGGAAGCAAAATTGTTTGTAATTTTTTTTTATAGAAATTCAGTATAAATAGGAACTCGGAGTTCAGTTAGGGTACGTGAGTAGACATACCGTTTAGTCTTATAGACGCTGTCATCCGTTGATGACATGTACCCGTCAGCGGTTGTATACTAAGGCATAGCTTTCAACTAAATGGAGCAGAAGAAAATCCGGTAGTATGTTATGAATATTCACAAAGTAGATAATATAAAGGAATGTTAGATTTGCACTCTAAATGGAGTTCATCGCTCAGAATACGTCTTGGTGCATCGCTCAGGACACGTCCGTGATGATCGTTCAGAACATATCGGATTTGCTTTTGCTTGGATGCTTGAAACAGTCTAGGTTGTATTTTATAAAGGAGTAAATTCATGGGACATTGACAAAACAGGATTTTGAAAACACTCGGATAAAATTCACAAATTATCTCATCTGTCTGAATGGTTATTACAGGAGAAATACCAAAATGAAAATTGACTGTAACAACGAGGGGGAACTATTCCCTAGAGGAAAAAGGCAGAATAGTGTTTGGTGTCTGGAACAAAACTCCATGACAACAGAGCTACTGAATAAAAAACCCAAACCTGCAATGGATACGAACAGTAAATTATTTCTCAAGTCAGTTTATTGTTCAATGTGCGCATCGGCTGGTGTTACAACTTGTTTTATGCCGTTGTACTTACAAGAAATGGGATTCGGTCCAAGTATTATTGGTATAGTCTTATTTTTCCAACCAATTGGAGGCTTTTTGGCCGGAATCGTCAGTCCTAAAATCCTGTCGAGATTCAGCAATGAATGGCGAGCGTTGATGGGCTTTTCGATTCTTTTTCTAGTCTGCATGTTCTCGATGTACTTTTTACCAACAGCAACTTTCAGTGAGGTATGTCTGACACAAGGGATTAAACGGGTCGACGAGTTCATGTCAAATGCTAGTACACATTTGAGAAAAATGCCTATGCCAATAATAGCGTCTATGAACGAGGGGGTCATGAACATAACTGTCACAAGGTCATTGTTCCCTAAGACTGAAAATCTCATATCTGTTAATTTAACAGGTGAATTCAATAGAGGAATTTCTAGGGAAGTTCCTGGAATTAATTTTGACGCACCGGTACAGCAAAATCGTCACAGTTTCAAACATAGCCAAGGAAATAACAATTGGTGGTTATTTGAACCGGAAAATCGTTCTGCTGTTATCATTCTCGTGACGATTATCGTGTTTTCTGCAGAATTTTGCTTTGTGAGTCTAAATGCAAACCTACAAGGTATAACAATGCGAATCTTGGGAGAAGGAAACTCAAAACAATACGGTGCGTTTAGGTCGTGGGGAGCCATAGGTCATGGCGCAGGGTGAGTGTACATTTAACAAAAAATAATTTCAGTGCATTTCATTGTTTTATCTGGTGTATTATTTGTGGCATCCTTTTGTCGGGATTGACATCATAAATATAACAGAAACTTAATAATGCATGTTATGTCTCCATGTCGGTGTCGGTGGGTTCAGGTTTCTATATGTTTGCATATCTGCTGATAATTGATCATCACAAGCGGAGCGAGTAAACCACCGACCACCAGTCCACCGCCAGAACAGTTGGTTCGTTTATCACAATTATAGTATTTATAGGTTACATTGTTTGACAAAGAATGGCCCAGAAAAACAAGAATCCTTATTCCTCCTCTCTAGTGGATTTGTGTAAAAAATAAATAACATGTCATTTGTTGTAGATCTGCTTTAACAGGAGTCGTTATAACACTGACTGTCCGTGAGGTGATCATTTGTGGCGAAACAATCAAAAGGGGAGAGTACCATTTGATGTTCTACTCCTTTCTGTGTCTTGGTTTCTTAACGTGTTTAAACGTGAAGAATATAGGGAACGTAAGTACAGTTTATTTTCAATCTCAGTCTCATTATGACGGTCTTGTCACATGGATAACAAAATCCGAGGGAGGGAGGGAGGGACGGACGGATGAACCGCTGGACGGATTGATCGCTGGACGGATGGATCGCTGGACGAATGGATGGATGGATGGATGGATGGATGGATGGATGGATGGATGGATGGATGGGTGGGTGGGTGGGTGGATGGGTGGGTGGATGGGTGGGCGGGTGTATGGGTGGATGGATGGATGGATGGATGGATGGATGGATAATGGACGGTCGGATGGACAGAGGGAAAGACAGACGTACGGACGGACGAACGGATGTGTAGCGCCATGTTTAATGCTCCTTCACTTTTACTACTTGGAATGTAATGTGTATTCTGTTGGGAAATTATTGTTCTTTGAGTGAAAAGTAAAAAAGTATTTCTCTGCTCGGAGCATACAGATGCTAACTGGAAGGCATGGAAGTGGAGATGGCAGGCGTTAGCTGATTGTATATGGACACTTGTCTGCAATGACATATCTCTATATATAGACAACATGTCATGAGTCGAGTCTAGATGGTAGGCACATGCTCAAAACACTATATAGAGAATTGAATGTTCTATAATAAAAATTTCACCTATAAAAATATATATAACATTAAGAAAAATCAGAAGTGAAGAAGCAAATGAGGTTTATAATAGTCTTGTGGCAATCTATAATACCATTTATCTTAATGTATTTCTAATATTGGTTTGACTTATTACAGGTCGTCATGGGGGACAGAGACAACACTGTTAGGAAGACCCCGTATGGAGATTTAAGACATGTTTTCTGCACAGTTCGAAACAAGGCATGGCTATTTGTGGTGTTATGTAGAAGTATGTTCTATGCCGTTACTCAAGGATTTGTCTACTGGCATATGAAAAATATGGGTAAATCAATTAATGTTTGCGTGAATGTGTTTGAATTGATATAATATCATGAAGAGTTTTATTTTCGCCAACGATGACATTGAAGATGGATGGTCGACTTTTTCTGATATTGATTCGGCTGCTTTACTCTGATGGTCGTGGGTTCGATTCGATTCAGCCACCAAAATATTTTCACCAAGGATCTGTTCAAACTCAGAAAGTATTCCGACAACATAACTGTATCTGAGCGTATTGAAGATCCTTGGGTTAGGAGCATGTATACGATTCTTTCACCGGTCTAACATGACCGTCCATGGGTTAGGAGCATATTTACGATTCTCTCCCGGTCTAACATGACCAGCCATGGGTTAGGAGCATATTTACGATTCTCTCCCGGGTCTAACATGACCAGCCATGGGTTAGGAGCATATGTACGATTCTCTCCCCGGTCTAACATGACCATTCATGGGTAAGGAGCACATGTACGATTCTCTTCCCTGTCTAACATAACCGTCCATGGGTTAGGAGCATATGTACGATTCTCTCCCCTGTCTAACATGACCATTCATGGGTAAGGAGCATATGTACGATTGTCTCTCCAGCCTAACATGACCATTCATGGGTTAGGAGCATATGTACGATTCTCTCCCCTGTCTAACATGACCATCCATGGGTTAGGAGCATATGTACGATTCTCTCCCCTGTCTAACATGATCATCCATGGGTTAGGAGCATATGTACGATTCTCTCCCCTGTCTAACATTACCATCCATGGGTTAGGAGCATATGTACGATTCTCTCCCCTGTCTAACATGGCCACCATGAGTTAGGAGCATATGTACGATTCTCTCCCCTGACTAACATAACCATCCATGGGTAAGGAGCATATGTACGATTCTCTACCCTGTCTAACATGACCATCCATGGGTTAGGAGCATATGTACGATTCTCTCCCCGGTCTAACATGGCCATCCATGAGTTAGGAGTATATGTACGATTCGTGGCATTAACAGTCCGCCATACATTTGACTTCTTACTCTAGTGCTGGACAACTTTTAAGAGGATCCGTTGTAAAACACTTTTTTTTAATAAGTAATCGCAGCTTTGTTACTAACTTAACAAGACAATTTCCATAACTTTCAATATATTAATTTGCAATCCAGTAAAGTAAGCAGAATTTTTAAAACTGGCTAAATGTTCCTAACCATGTTACATCGTTTATCTTCAGGTGCCTCGCCAATTATGATCGGTTTTGCAACATGCGTCAGCACAACAACAGAGTTTCTTGTGTTCTTCGTCACGCCGAGACTAATCGATGTATTCGGCGAGACAAAACTAGTCGGGGCTGGTATCTTTTCATATATATGTCGATTCGTTCTATTTTCGGTGATTGTCAACCCCATCTATATTCTTCCTGTTGAAATATTGGAAGGTAAATATGCCTACTTTATTCATAAAGACACAATTATAAAGATGTTCTTGTTGTACAATAGACATGTTTATTTAATCTGTGTAGTTTAATCTAACTAAGGAGTTCCCTCTTCTGCTTTCCAACTATTCAGAACACCTCATGTTGCGAGAAAGAGTTTTTTGTTGCCCCAGTGTTCTCAGAACTATGACTGGAGGGAGATTTTTGTTATCCCAGTGTTAGTAGAACAATGGATAGAGGAGCTTTTTGTTACCCCAGTGTTATCAGGGCTATATCGGGAGGGAGATCTCTGTTACCCCTGTGTTCTCAAAACTATGGCTGGAGGGAGCTTTTTGTTACCCCAGTGTTATCAGAGCTATGTCTGGGGGGAGCTTCTGTTGCCATGGTGCTCGCAGAGCTATGGCTGGAGGGAGCTTTCTGTTACCCCAATGTTCTCAAAGCTATGTCTGGAGGTAGTTTTCTGTTACCCCAGTGTCATCAGAGCTATGTCTAGAGGTAGCTTTCTGTTACCTCAGTGTTATCAGAGCTATGGCTGGAGGGAGAGTTCTGTTACCTCAGTGTTACCTCAGAGGAAGCTTCCTGTTACCCCAATGTTCTCATAGCTATGGCTGGAGGGAGCTTTCTGTTGCCATGGTGCTCTCAGAGATATGTTTGCAGGGAGGTTTTGTTATCCCAGTGTTCTCAGAGATATATCTGGAGGGAGCTTTCTGTTTTCCCAGTGTTCTCAGGGCTATGGCTGGAGGCAGCTTAATTTCTGTTGCCCTACTTTTCTCTGAGATGTGGCTGGAGGGTGCGTTCTGTTACCTAGTGCTATCAGAGCTGTGGCCGGAGGGAGCTGTCTGTTACCCCGGTGTTATCAGAGCTATATAAGGAGGGAGCTTTATGTAACCCCAATGTTCTCAAAACTATGGCTGGAGGGAGCTTTCTGTCGTCCCAACGTTCTCAGAACTTTGGCTAGAGGGTGCTTTCTTTTACCCCAATGTTCTCAGAGCTTTGACTGGGGGAGGTTTCTTTTTCCCTAGTGCTCTCAGAGCTATGGCTGTAGGTAGCTTTCTGGTAACCCAGTGTTCTCAGAGCTATGGCTGGGGGAGTTCTGTTACCCAAGTGCTCTCAGAGCTTTAGCTGGAGGGAGCTTTCCTTCGCCCCAGTGGTCTCAACAGCTGCGTGCCAACAAGTTATATTGTACGGTTTGTCTGTGTAGTGATTGTCCTGTTTTACAGTTAATTGTGTCCAGTCACATAATGGGTTGCTTCATTTCCCCTATCAGCCGAAACGCCCTCATTTGAGTATGACGTAAATTCTTAACAAATCTCGGCGACCCTGTCTGATGTGACACTTCATTATGAAGAGTCGCAGGTTTGGATGCTAGCTTCATGTTTCGCAGGTGCCCTCAGAGCTAAGGGGCAACATGAAGCTGGTCTGTATGTGACGTCTTTCTATTGTGCCCTGCGGTTGCCGTGTTTCTTGTCATGACAATGGTTTTGAGATTGATTTCTTTCGCCCGTATAGTTGATACACTGTCTTTGAAGCGAATTAAATGAAAAAAGAAGTAAACCGCCAATCGAATCGCGGTGATATTTGATATAAGTAGCTGCGGTCAGAAAGGCACACTATATTAAGAGCTCCTTCTTGGACATGTAATACGGAGGTTTTGAGTTATGACGTTACGACGGCAGAGTGACGCCCTTTTGCGAAATGACTTTGCCACTTTATGGCACAGTAGGGCTGCCTGTCTAAATTTTAACATTGCGTGTTGTTGATTTTCTGGAAAATAAAGCTTCAAAATTGTAACGTTTGCAAAAAATAATAGTTTAACCTATAGGAAAAATAAATTAATATGGTTTAATTATCGTTTACAGGTTAATTTGCAATATCCCCTATACTGCGAATGTTAAAAATCTTGGATTGGCCCTCCCTTGCCGTAAACCGATAACGTTATTTCGCAAAGGGACGTCACGCTGTTGTCGTGATGTCATAACTGGGAATCCCCGTATTCATCTGTGTGTGATTTTATAGTATAGCTGATATGTGTTCATTTTTGTTATCGCTTTAGGTGCAGTGTTTGCCTGTATTTGGAGCTCCATTATGTCCTACATGAGCCGTCAAGTGGGACCAGAGATTCAAACACAAATGGCAGGAATCGTTCAAGCTGTCGTAATGCTTGGGAAAAGTCTAGGTTTCCTATTCAGCGGCGGTATGATTCAATTCATAGGCACTCGGGATATGTTTTTGACGTTTGCAGGCTTAGCGTCTGTTGTCTTGGTAATATTCTGTGTAGCCAATGCCATATACAAACCATCGTTCCACAGCAAGTACCGAAATGCATAATACCAGACCTAATCATCACCCTTGCCTCAATTGGCTTCAAAAACGTAGCAAACATGTCATTGGACTTATACTGCGGAAGATAACAGCCAATGAGTAAGCCGTTCATACATTGCGGATAACAAGAGTAGCGTAACAGTCAATTAACCTATCTGCCATAATGTCCGGACTAGTTTATGGGACTTAGTTTTAATGCTTGTACACCTCTTTGTAGCCTATACCTGCCAGGCATAGACCTCCGCTTTCATTGCTACTGAAAGCTCCTATCTGGCCTGGTGGGATAGGGAGACGTCAGTCGAAAAAACCTGTTATAGACTAGGCTTAACTCACGTTTTTCGTCCATGAGTACCGGTAAGGAATTAAAGAAAGGCTTAATGCGGCGATCTATTTTGCCCCCTTACCTATAGTCAAGATTTACACAGACAAGATAAAACACCGTAGAATGGCGGGCAACTACACTTACTGTGTATTTTTTTTACATATGATTATATTTTGATCTTTGGAAAAAAACAGTGAGAACAGCTCATATTGTTTCCCATCCTATTTAAATTCACAACAGTATTTATTCTAACACAAACTAGCATGTACACGGGGATGGGAGGGGGGGGGGGGGGGGGGTGGAGTGCATGTTTACTATGGTATTCGTTAATTAACGAAATCGTTATTAGTTTTTAAAATGTGAATTGAGATTGATTTTTTTTTTTAGTGTGGCTGGTGCATATGATTGGTGGTTTAAGTCTCATCGGTCACAAGATTTTAAAAATGTTTGAATTGTGCACCTTTTATTGATTTGATATCAATAACAATAAAGTTAGTGATAATAACATATATTTGGACAATGAATCCATAATTATATCTACTGTACGTTTTGCAATTGTTGCCACTAATGGCTGGCCATCATGGGATAGGGGATATATACAGCAAATATCTTAACTATCTTTAAATCAGAGTAGAACCATCTTGTCATTTTATTCTCACAATTGCATACAGGATTGTTGTAGATATATTAGCCATTTAAAGCACCCAAAAAACTCCGGCATCAGGTAAACCTTTTCGTTTCTCTGATGGAGATATATTCACAATCATTTGGTTAATTCCAGTAATTGTGTTACCAAATAATATTACGATAGGATTGATCATGCCATCATATTTTATTTTATCCTTCATTAATTATCTTTGTCTTATAAATAATATACATAATATAAGTGTTCCATAGGCTCTCTTACTCCTCTACGGAAACATTTTGGGATATCTATACTATGGTCACCAAAATATTTTCATTTAGTGAGCTGTATCCATTGCTAAGTCGAAAAAGAATAATATTTTTCACTAGTTTACTCTAATAATACCATGTTGACGTTTTATATATTTGAATCTCGTAACTTTTTAACGTCAGCTAGGTTTCTTGTCGCTGTCAATAGGTAGGGAGTTACAGTCAGTAATAGTGTTTAGGAATAAGAACTTTTGATGACAAGCGATTCGACTTGGCACAGAAGTTATAGTAAATGACAATCTTTAAGGGAGAGGGTTTGTATTACTAGTTAAGGTTAGTAAACTACATGTGAGACTGATTAGGTGTGGTCGACAATTTAAGGCATCATATTAACCCTATGAAGTTTACGTCCGATACACAAGGGCTCAATTCAGTTTCCTCGTACAACAAACAGATGTGACGGTGTAGAGCCTACTTCTGATGAGGACAGTAATCGTGCGAAGACACCAGTGATCGTGCGGAGACACCAGTGATCGTGCCAAGACACCAGTGACCGAGCGAAGACAAAAATGACCGGGCAAAGACACCAGTCACCGAGCAAAGACACCAGTGATCGTGAGATGACACCAGTGATCGTGCTAAGGCATCAGTGACCGAGAGAAGACACCAATGATCGGGCAGACACCACTGACCGAACGAAGACACCAGTGATCGTACGAGGACACCAGTGATCCTGCGAAGACATCAGAGATCGTGCAAAGACACCAGTGACACAGCGAAGACACCAGCGATCGTGCGAAGACACCAGCGATAGTGCAAATACATCAGTTACCGAGCGAAGACACCAGGGATCGTGCGAAGACACCAGTGATCTTGCAAGGCACCAGTGATCGAACAAAGACACCAGTGATCGTGCGAAAACATCAGTGATCGTGCGAAGACACCAGTGATCGTGCGGAGACAATATGTTTGTATTCTACTTTCTACTATTTATGCATAAATATGTGTAGCTCATTCTTTAGAGTGCTAGCCCTGCAATCCAATGACACGAGTTTGAATCGTCCTGGAGGCAAGCAGAATTTTGTTCTTTACAATATAAATATACAGATACAATGGAGATTCCTTTCATAATATATGATATTACTACTACTATAATTAAGAAATAATTTCTTCAAGAGACGTCATTGGCTGTTGTCAAAGCACACAACAGGTGCACCAATTGATTTTACCGTATATATGTAATATCCAATTGCACCTTTGATGCCGCTCTCGGTGGTTTTAGGTTGTAATAAAGGAGTTAAAAAAAGGCATGTGTGTGTTAGAATTTATATAAACTACCTGTCCCTAGCAATTCAAAAAACATGTTGATTATTACATTTCTTGGGAGTGATCCCAAAACAATCAGGAGTTTACACGCGTTTAAGCTGTTTTTTCCGCGTCGAAAACTATCTGCACTAAGTATTTGAACTTTGGCACACACAATGTGTTATCTTAAAACCGTATTTCATATTTTTTTATGTTGATTTTCGTTCTGATGATATTAAGTAAATTTTTGGTAAGGAAGGTTTGTACTCCATAAATATATTTTTAGCAATTTGAATTTTGAAAAACCCTATAACGGTTTTTTTCAATTTAAATACCTGTCTACAAACACCTGGAAATATGAAGAAAAAATCTCCAGCTATCAATAAAGGTCCATTAAAAAAATGTAATTGGGTTTGTTTTATGCTATCATTATGAATCATCATATAGCTTTATACCTAGAATCTTGTAATCCTCTTCTTTAGGAATATATATGTTGTAAATATAATTAAATATAATTAAAATAACCGCAAAAACCACGAAAAAATTATGTTAGCATATTTTACTCCTGACTAGCGGTAGTGATGTTAACCTACTGAATTAGAGCTCTGTTTAATATTTGTCCAGAACATATACTGCCAAGTCTTCATTGTATACGACATTCAGAGCGGAACTGGGTTAAGCTTCTCGAGACATGTGACTATATATACCCTAAACTGTACGGACTTTTTTTTAAGTAGATCATCAAATCCAAGATTATAAATAAAGGTTATATAGATAGTACCAAAAACCTGCAATTCTATAACTGTGCTGACAATGATCCATCACATGTTTGCAAATCTCATTACTTATGTGTATATAGTATATTTAGTTCCAATCCCACCGTTGTGTGCAGTTCCCTGATATTCAACGTTTATCCCCTTTTTTAACCATTACAAGCAGACTGAAACTTTGTGCTAAACCCGGTACAATAGTTAGGCGGATGTGTGAAAAATATGAACGATTGTGCATTTTGTCATTAAAGAATGAAACTTGGTAGAACCATAGAACATGTCGTGGGCTACACATCCAGAATTGGCGCCATCAAAAAATATTCCCGTGTCAGCCTTGGCAGCCATTTTAAAAATGGCCGCCCAAAATCCTTACACAATGTTAAATGCTTGTGTTTTGTTATCGTTCTTGTCTATTTCAGGTGGCTGAGGTGTGAAATGTTACCTTTCAATATATTTCTAAAGCAATCACACTGGCACAGGGATGTAGATCAATTAAAATCCCGTGTCAGCCTTGGCAGCCATTTTTGAAATGGCCGCCCCAAATCCTCACACAATGTTCAAGGCTTGTGATTTGTTATCGTTCTTGTCTATATCAGGTGGCAGAGGTGTGAAATGTTACCTTTCAATATATTTCTAAAAGCAATCACACTGACACAGGGATTTAAAATTGAAAAATCATCGTATGGTCTACATAACTCCCAGAGATTCTTAATAAACCTTAATCTCGAGTTATGTTATGGGGAACCTACAGACATCTCGAGAGAAGGTAATGACAATATGGTGTATAAAATAGTGTTCAAAATGTAGCTAACAAGATATTTAGCATGGAATTCGAATAAATCAGCCTACATATAAGTATTTCCGAGATACAGGGATTAATGAATGAATATGTCTGTGAAAGAGAATGGCTTACAACCAGTCTGATACAGGGGGAAGTTTCGCCTTAACCAGTAGGACCATTCAATTTTTGTTTTTATTGTATGCTATAATGGGTCTTTGTGAGAGAGAAGACATTTTAGGTACCATATTTTGATATTCCTGTAAGGGGAGACTAGCAAACTGAGTCCTTGGCTGGTCATATTGGAAAACAAATGGAATTATTTTCTTTTTAGACCCATTGCCTGGTTCCTAATTGAAACCCAGTGGATACAAGGTTTGGAGAGTTTGAATCCAATACTCCTCTCTTTCTAAGCGTTTCTGTTTGGTTTCTTCTCGTTAACCGAAAATATAACCAATTTTCTGGATCTTAAAGTTACTATCCGAGTACTTTTTAGGGGATGGGACAAATGAGAGACCACGGTCAAGGAGGGACCTATCTGATGCCGTTAAGA
>JARFOD010126845.1:0-14077 GCA_031763545.1 Mopalia muscosa
CCGTTCGCGTGAATTTTCGTTTGCGTAACCTCCACGTAACCTGAACGAGCGTTCGCGTGAAAAAATAAGGCCTGAGCCTAGGAATGAAGGAAGGAAATCACCTTCGACAAAGGCAAGACAGCACATTCACAAGACCGTTTACATAGAAATCAAAAAGAATTTAACTTTGTGTAGATCCTAAGAGCACTAGAACAGGAAGAACACTGCCAACAGACCGTGTCAGGGTTGATTGATTGATTTATGGATGTTTTACGCCATGATCAAGGGCATTTCACTAAAATTAGGATGGTGTATTCCAATAATAATTGACATAAGCACAACGTTAATATACAAATTGTTTTGATCAAATTCTGAAGTCATATTCCTCCAGTTCTTAGTAAAACAGTATTGATAGACTCTAAACTACCTTTAGTCAGAGGGCCAGCAAAAGTACAAGTCTAATTGCAGTATAAATGCAAATTACATTATGGACTGGTCAATCATATACAGAAATAAGAATGCTTGGCACCAGTAAAATGGGTTGTTTATACATATATATATAAACTTAAATACTGCACATACATGATACTGTGTGTCAAAAACTAGGAGCAGCAGCTTTGTCACGGTTCTATAGTAAACTGAAAAAACATCAGCTATTTGTTGACAAACAAACATGTCAATATTCACTAGGGGATGGGAGAAAAGTAAAGTTACAGGCAATTCATACTTATGTTTACTGCCCAGTCCAGTTTGTTAGTTATTTATATTTGGTAGGTGAGAACTGATTTCAGTCGGATTCTCACACATGGTCTGCCTGTAGTAGGACACTGAGAGCAGTTTGGTGTTTGTCATGTCCATGGTATTGATTGTAAGGTGAACATAAATAACCAATTAATAGTTCTTTATTAAACTAAATCACTTCTAGTAGTAAATAGAATTATCAATAACCATTAGACACACTCTCCTCTAGTCAATGTGAGAAATCAATATAAAAGTGAAACAAGATTCCTATTTCTGCTGGCATGCAATGTATATATTTTAACATCATGGAATTGACTACTACATTGCAGATTAAATCTTAGACATAAAACTGAGGCAAAACATGTTAATGACTTTGTTAGATTAGGGTCTAACACCAAACATTATTTCCCAAACAACAGGACTTTATGTATCACAGCTTCAGTGTTGGTTTTCTATCGTCAGTGGGGAATTCACATTTTTTCGTACACAATAGCTTATAGTAGATGATATAATAATCAACCAATCCTAGATCAAGTAAAAAATAAGATAAGACTTATTTGTTCATCATTTCACCTGATCTGTGGGAGAGCTCTCTTGAATAGGTCATCAGATAGTTTGATGGTTGTCGTTTAATAAGGGTATAATCTATATAACCTATATGACCACAGATTGTACATTAGCCTCCCTGTCCTTTAAGCTTTTGTAAACAGTGGAAAACAAAGTCGCAAAAGAAACCATTTTAATTTTTAATTATAAAGCTATTACATTCAGGAGTAAATTGTTTACCATGTGAATAGAATTATTATTAATATTAATGTAAAAGAAGTACGGTATGTTAGTCTGTTTCATTATAGAAATCTTCAAATTTTTTTCTTCAAAAGCTTACTAACTACATATACTTAATCAGCAGTGCTGACCACCAAAGATATTAGGCTAATTCTTTTTTACAAATTCTTTTACAAATTAAATGTACACATTACAAGCCATCTCACTGTGTACAGTTTGATGGAAACAAAGATTATATATTAAAAAAAATCATCCTTCTCTCATATAGAGCGCCTACTGTCAACAAAGGGACTTGAATCTGTGAGCAGTACATAATGAAGGAGGATCAGTAGCAGACATGCTTACCACTGAAACCATGGCAGTGACTCCCATCACGATGCACAGAAATAAGTTTATAGGAATTCAAAGTTAAATATCAATAAGAGTAAACTCATCCTTTACCACTGGTACCAAAGGAAGACAGGTATTTAACAGTTCCAGAACGGTTTATTGTTTGAGTTTGAATTAACTAACAATCAAAAATTCAGTTTCGGGTGATACTTAGTATTGTTTGTTTGTTTGATTGATTTGTGTTTAACATCGTATGCAAGGGTATTTCACTTACATGCTGACGGATTGTCCACTTCACACTATGCACAGCCTTATTACAGAGGAAAACTCGCAGGAAACCTCCTAAAAACCACCCCCGTGATTATTTATTTTCTATTATTATTAAGTTTGTCACTATTACGGTCAAACCATTTTACATGATCATCTTGTTTTTTGGTTATGGTTGAATTAAACACCTTGGCTTACACCTCAGCAATGTTGATTAGTAAGGCAAAGTAAGGCTATAAATCTTCATTTTTTTTTTTCAGATACGACAAGGAAGAATATTTTGATGTTTGTATCAAGGTTGCTTGACCTAAACACTATTCAGCTGTCCAGTGTGGACAGGAGCCTTCTTTTCTTGCTGTTATTATACATGTCAGGGTGGACAATTTCTTTTGGAAGATTAAATGAATACGGGCTAAAAGCATGTGACTATGCTGTATGCGGCAATTTTGATGACAAAGATATTAAGGCATAGTCTGAATATTAAAGCTGTTATTTTTAAATTCATTTTCCGTGGCATGTACGTTGACTGAACATATAGAGTTTGAAAGTGTAAGTGTTTATGAGAGTGTGTCATGATATTGCTGCTTGTTATGTTTCTTCCTTTGTTTGATTGGGGTTAAACACCTTTCTGATTTCACTCACTAAATGGTGTGCCAGCCGTATGGGATTAGGAATTAACACTAGACACCAGTGGCAACAAAAAAAACCAGGGCAATAACAAGATATTCCAAGGACATCACAAGCAGATAAGCATCATATTGCCTATTAGTTCCAAGATATCATTTTACTGGAAAATGTCCACAGACACAAACTGATCAAGCATGTTGTAAAGAAACATGATACATATGGATTATTCACTTCGGCTCACATTAGATTCAAGTATGGTCATTATATTTATAGCACATAGCTCACATGTGCTAAAACACTGTTAGATTCTGCAGAATGAAAATATTTCATGTTAAATTAGACTTTGTACTATCAATTTTTTTTTAGCCGTTGTAGAATTGGTCCATCACTCTTAAGAACACTATTTGTTTGATTGTTTGATTGGGATTTAACGTCGTACTCAACAGTATTTCGCTTATATAGTTGAGTCTAACAGATCGATGAATAAAACAGAACTAAAACTACAAAATACTGTCAGTAAAAGGGTAAAAAACCTAATTAGCAAAAATGCAAAGTAAACTTTACTGTTTTATTGCACTGTGATTTTCTTGTGCAATGGCACATTATTGTATGCTATTAACAGGTGATGGAACAATTCTACAAGTAGACCAAAAATTCATGTAAAAATGTAATATCTCAGGTTATACTGAAATTGTTTCCACCCAATGAGGAAGAAAGAGCGCGTATCTGATCAGACTGAAGCTACGTACTCAGTCACAGTACTCTACTGTGTACATTCACACAGTTGTTGTTGTAAAATGTCTTGGGAATGTTAGTGTTGTTTGCATCAATGGTGATTCTTAGTGATTCACCTTTTTTTCACAACTTATCGCAGATAGAATCCTCAACAGTGGATATGCCTTAAGATAGTAGTCTACATAGTGTTGACTGCAGGTTTCTTTAATAAAAATTGCATCTATTAAAATTCTTAAAATTTCTGACTAGCAGGTACAATCATAAAATTACATCTGTCTGTCGATTCCAAAACAGGTTATCGTTCCATAACACTGCCACACTTACCTTGTCCAAACAATTTAGTTTTTCCATCGGATAAACCGTTTTCTTGCATGCTGCACATGGCGGATTCATCTTGCTCGTAGTACGATGTTGTAAATTGCTTTTAAAAAAGAAACAGGTAGCCCTTGGTCGACTTAGCCTACAGGGTGCACACCCAATGTAACGAAATTCAAAACGACTTGTGACTGCTGTATACAAATGGACTGGGGAGTTGCCAATCAATTTAAGGGTCGTGTGCACAATTTGAAAGACCAGTCATTATTTCACTTAAACAATCAAGTAAAGCATGCTGTTTGGTTCCAATCTCTGGTAGTTTCCGCTCCAGTAATGAAGTTTATATATAAAAATACTGACAAAGATTATTTTTTGTATTTATAAAAAGTGCTCAGGACGAAGAGAATCTAAACGAAATAGTGTAAATATCGACTACTCACACCCCTCCCATTTCATGTTTAGCCATATACGGTATATCGATTATAGCTGTTTCACCATTAACTTATTGGCAAATGTCTCAAAATCAAGCAAATTCATTTCAAATTTGTTTATCTAGTTTGCTCATATGCAATTAATCCTTAAATTGTATCAAAATGTTGCGTTTATGGGTCCATAACTTCGACCTTGGCATTGTATGGATCGCGCATGCGCATTTGCTACATCCTCTTTTATCCAGCCAGAATGTCGAAGAGAGGTACTGCTCATGGGTTGTTTTCGAATCCAGATGAATCTATAATTCTATCTCAATCATTTTGAAAATAAATGGTTAAAATGAAAACTATGATATCATTACTTCTACTTGTTTTACTTTCGAATGGTACACTCTTTATTAATAACAATAATTGGCATCTTATAAGTGACCTGTGGCTGGTAATATATTTGTCAACATGACAACAGCTCTTGTAGGATTTATTCCTTGACCATGCATTTCTTTACTATTTTTCATTAGAAATTTATACTTTACAAAGGGGTTAGGTGGTCGTGTGAACGTTGAAGTTCGTGTAAGACAACCTGCATTCAGTCTAATGTTGGAAATGTTGAACAGATAAAGGTATCAGAAACTGGTCTCCGAATAATGTTCCAAAGCCACTTTTAAAGACCCACTGCACATAAGTATGAATTGTATTCCTGGATGCATGTCATTTCGTACCCAAACCACTTCGTCCCTAACCATTTCTTACCCAGACTATTTCGTATCCGAACCGTTTCGTACCCACGGTTATAATATTCAACCTAAATACTATTTTATGTTCAATAATTTTTTTTTTTTTTCATTTCAACATTATCAGATTATATGATATATTACATGAATATTTACAATAACAATAAAATAATTTAACAATGTTAGCACTATTACCAATATAGCTATTCACTATTGAGAAGAAGAAAAAAAAAACTCAGTCGGGGGTTTATCACTTGCGGGAAATGGATTATGGGATTAGTGTGAACGATTTACGATTATTGCTCACTGAAACTATTGTCTTTAATGAATTAAAGCAAACGATTCATGTTTTCTGTTTTGTGTTCTGTTACAATATGTATATATGAATTGTAAATCAACAATTAAAATTTCTTTTGTCAAGTCATTGCCTCTTTCTGCGGGTGAAAAGAGTTTGGTCAATCTAACATTAGTAATTTTAGGGTACGAAATGACTTGGGTACGAAATGTCTTGGGTATGAAATGTCTTGGTATGAAATGGTTTGGGTACGAAACGTCGTGCTCCCGTATTCCTATACATATAGCCCTCTGGCTAAGGGCAGTTTGTTTAAAATGTAGCAATACTGTATTTACGTATCAGTGGAGGAAAATTAACTATTCAACATTATGGAAACCCTTCATAACTTGAATGGAATTATTGGATTATGAGGTTTCTTCCCAGTTTTCTACCTTAATCCGTCATCATATAAGGGAAATACCGTTGAGTACGATGTTAAACCCCAATCAAACAAACAATAAAACAAACTGAATAAGGGTAGTATGTTGAGCTATGGAGGAACATTACTGAAGTTAGTCTCTGTGGCACTGTGGCTACACAACAGGCACACCAGTAGTCTTGATATAACTGACAATTTCTCTCTGTCTCTTGTGCTTCAAGAAGCGTGGGAAATGGTTTGGTATCACTTTCACTATCAACTTGAGCACAAATTTTCACTTAAAATACTGCCAGGTTTTGGATCCCAAATTCGCGGCCCCCAAACCTGTTTAAACAGGTTCAAAATCGGGCTGGATCAGGCCCTGCGTATATGCAATCTCGTTAACATCATCTGTTATGGTAATCCAAACAAATTATGACAAGAAATTAGGATAAAAAACTCCAGTCTGGCAAACAACACGAGCCATTTTCAACACTTTAATTTCGAAGTTGATTTGCCCAAAGTCTCATTTAATTGTGCTAAGTCTAGTCAGAGGCGCTCAGGCAATGGCTTTTGAGTTATTCTCTCATGGGCAAAACTAATATATGAGGTCTGCTCATAAGGCCTTTTGTGATGAAATATATAGATCACTGAAAGATGTGAATAAAATACTCGGGAAACTTAATCAGCCATGGGAATGCTGTTTTGCCTGTTAATTTTCCTTTCCTAACAACAATCGTGACGTCGCTCCCATCTGCCATTAATATTATCGACTCTACAGCACAGAGAGTACACACTGTCATATTTTTTAAACGCAGCTCAATATAAAACCACTTGCAGAAGTTGAGGTCAGAGTTCATTGGTAGAAAATAAAGTTTTTAAAATGTTTATTTCATGTATAATAAGTGTTATATAATGTGAAACAATGTTTAAAGAAAACATGTTTAATAGACTAACTGTATAAACATGATGATATCATGTATGTCCAGAGCAATAATATGACCGTATTAAATTTGCGTGCAGTGAACCTTTGAACCATGCCTCAAAGACCAATTACTGATGTGGTTGTTTAGCCGTGACACATTTTAATAGGTGACAATCCCTGACATCGTTTTTGCCAAAATCTCCAGGCCACGCGGACTAGCAAAAGTGCATCTAGTATGCCATCATTCATAGCATAACCTTAAGTACGGCGTTAAATCTTACACAAAGTAAATGAAATTAAAGAAAACAAGTCAGATGGACATACATGGTTGTCATCTTTTACATATTCAAACTGCTGCAAAGAGTTTGATTATTTCTTTTTCTGACTTCAGGTCGTGGTGGTTCAGCTGGAGGGAAATTTCGTATTTCCTTGGCCCTGCCCGTGGGGGCGGTGATAAATTGTGCAGACAATACAGGTAAGACAACAAACTACACTGGAATCTTTCATGACCCTGCCTGTGGACACTGTCATAACTGTATATTATCATTGTTAACATCACTAATGGTGAAACAGTTAATCGAGTACCGGTGACCGGTTTCAAATTTGAAGGTATTCGATTATAGTAAAATCCTTAACCGAATATAAACCTAAAATTTGACAACCCCTTAACTATGCAGTCCATGTGGAAAGCGTTGTGTAAATTACTTACAGAGAAATCTGCCCGTGTGATTTACTGGTGTCATTTGACTACAAATTGTAAAATAAATGTTAAATGGGTCACCTTTTAAGCTGTAAAATGTTTTTGTCTATCCTTTTTTTTTTTTTAAACAAAGTCATATACGCCTACATTTGTGTCTTTTTTTATTTAGATAGATTTGTTACAGATTATTATTTAATAATTTTTGTGTCTTTTAGAAAGTGAAGTTTAACAGTTTTTTACTTTATTTTGGGATTACACCAGCAGTAAATGCCGGTCATCTAAACCAATCAGCCACCCGGCCTTCTATTTTTGTGCCTTTTAGAAAGAGAAGGCTGGAGTACAATAACCTGCCAGGAAAATGTTCCCAATGGTTAACTTAGGGGCAATAGTACAAAAATGAAGCTCTGGGGCCAATGATGCACCAGTCAGGCACACAGTCCAGACACATTTACCGTGTATTCTATTCTATATGGTAAAAAAATGTGAATGAAGACGACCTGGTAGCAAACTAAAACTGTCAAACCATACACCTTGAAAATACAGCAATCAGTAAGCCTCTTTAGTCCTGTATGAATTCTGTGATCATATACAAATTTCCTACCAGAGTGTTATACAGAGTTTGAGCTGTCTTAGTTAAACTACACTTGAAACCAATATTATCTTCCCAGCCCTAACAGAATTACAGTACTAATGCATCTCATCTTACTAGCCATCAATCCGCATCTTAACAAATATTTAAGTCAAATAACACATACAAGAAGCGACGACTTAACGATCTGTTGGAGAAAATGCATATGCTGCTGTTCTTGTTTGTCTTCAAAATGTTCCAAACACCAGAACGTGGAGAGTCATTAAATTGAAACTCCTCTCCCAACATAAATATAGACTAAGACATGCAAATTTTTATTCTGGAAGAAGGAACTTCAAGGATATCATCAGTTTCATTTCAAGTAAACGTTTTAGACTTATGGTACTGATCAGAAACACCAGGACTGTAACATTTGTACTAATTTATGACACATTCTATTTCGAATTTCCACACAATTCTGCAGTTAATTTTATCGAATCAGCCATAACACAGTTTGAGAGTCAATTGGCGTATCACTAATTCAAACTGCTCACAGTGACTAAAATGTTGGGAAACTATAAAGCTAATTGAACACAAGTATGGACAGGTTCATTGATATTAAAAAAAACCCATATTTTCTGGTAGATAAAACTTTGAAAGTAACGATTATCTTGTTTCACTAGCATCTTGTAATATTAAATGTAAATAATTTGTATCTGAAAGAAGAGGAATATAATATAATATGGGCTATTAAATGAAGCATTCTATTTGAAAGTTCCGCCTAGTCAAGCAGTTATATGTTTTGAAATTACCAACTGCTGTTCTGCAAAACAAAATATCGAAGAGCGTTTAAATTAGCATTATTCCCACTGATGAGCACAAAGTAGGGTAAACTTACGACTCCAATAAAAGGTACCCAAAGATAAATTGTGATTCAATATTGCGTTTTATTTTATAACCATTGTGACGTGGGATCTAGGCTTGTTTCTTCTCAAATTCCGTCCCGTTGTGTGGAATATACATTTGGCTTGTAGAATTTATTGATTCTTCGTCTCCTCCTGTGACAGAACTCCTCTTCATTGCCTGTTAATCAGCGTCTGACATGGGAAGTTAGCTTCTGGCAGTACTGTATCATGCCTCACTCTTTTTCTGTCAATAACAACAGTTTTTTTTATTTGCTTCAGGTGCGAAGAATTTGTACATCATTGCTGTGAATGGAATTAAGGGTCGTTTGAATCGTATGCCCGCTGCTGGTGTTGGGGACATGGTGGTAGCCACAGTGAAAAAAGGAAAACCTGAACTCCGGAAAAAGGGTAATTCCTTAAAGACATGACTCTTTCTCACAAACTATTAGCCATATCAATATTTTAACATCAATAATTTTGACATGTGTTGAATCCAAAAAAAAAAATTTATTTCTCGCCATTAAATTTTTTTATGTTTGATGTCTCTTTCATCTTCTGTTTTGTCTGTTTAATCTGTAGTAATGGCAGCAGTAGTGGTACGACAAAGAAAAGCCATTCGGAGAAAAGACGGGGTTTTTATATTTTTTGAAGACAATG
Organism: Mopalia muscosa; assembly: GCA_031763545.1. Lineage (NCBI taxonomy): Eukaryota > Metazoa > Mollusca > Polyplacophora > Chitonida > Mopaliidae > Mopalia > Mopalia muscosa. Next base: position 9,390 of record JARFOD010126845.1, read on the forward strand.
CAGGGGTAATTGTCAACGTTAAAGGAGAAATGAAAGGTTTGTGGTAACTTAATTATTTAACTTTTGTTACAGCAATGAGCGATGGACTATTTGTGTGATCATGGGCTAAACCTCTCAGTAGTGTGGATAGTTGGCGGGAGCTTTTGTTGCACTGGTGCTTTCCGAACTAAAGAGGAACAGGAAGCCGAAATGTTTGTCACATCTTTGTATTGTCCTGTGATGTTTTTGTTTGTGGCCAGTGGTGTTGATTTGGGTCACATTGGGCTGACACACTGTCATGTGAGTGAAATAATCTCATCTCTTTGGCAACCACATGCCACTCACAGTCGCTCTGATTTTCTTCAGAAAAGTGGCTCGTCAAGAAGTCCTAGTAAACTTCCCTCCGATTAGCTATTCGTCCGGACCGAAGAACAGGAAAAATATTCCGTAGCCAAAGAGTGAAGTAAGGCTTGAACCCCAAACAAACAAACTTTCATTTGCAGTTCAACTGAATATGCTTCGATTTACCATTCACAGGTTCGAGTCCGCCTTTCAACCATCATGTATATGAGCGAGTCACATGTTGTGGCTCCAGCAATCTCGGGGTTGGTTTTTACAAGGTTTCCCCCCGGTTTTCCACTGTAATAAGACTGTGGACAATCTTTCGTTATATAAGTGAAATACCCTTGAGTACGACAAACACCAATCAAATCCATCATTTTAGTGAAATACTCTTATGAATGACCCAAAACACCAATTAAGGAATCAAGTAACAGTAATTGCGAGACACTAGTCTGTTTGAATTGTTGACCTATTAATCTCCATATATAAAATCAGGTAAAAAGATTGCTTTGTGGAAGACAATACCCTGATCATGCCTTTACACAATGGGGCTCGACAGCCACATTTAGATGTCTATGTCCTTAAGAGGCTTGAGGCTTAGCCTGTTTGACTGTTCCACAGAGCTTAGGTTGTTTGACTTTCCCACAGAGCTTAGGCTGTCTGACTGTCCCACAGAGCATGAGGCTTAGCCTGTTTGACTGTCCCACAGAGCTTGAGGCTTGGCCTGTTTGACTGTCCCACAGAGATTGAGGCTTGGCCTGTTTGACTGTCCCATATAGCTCCAGGCTTGGCCTGTTTGACTGTCCCACAGAGCTTGAGGCTTGGCCTGTTTGACTGTCCCACAGAGCTTGAGGGTTAGGCTGTTTGACTGGCTCCGGCAATTGCTGGGGTGGTTTTCACAAGGTTTCCTCTTGGTTATCTACTGTAATAAGACTAGGCGCAGCGTGAAGTGGATAATCCGTTGTCATATAAGTGACATACCCTTGAGTACGATGTTAAACCCCAATCAAACAAACAAAAGTCAGAGCTCGAGCTTGGTGGTTAACGTGCCCTAATGCTGATTATTTATTTAGAGTGTACGGGTTCAAGGCCCATAATGGATCTGCGGTCTGAATGATAGGTCTCCTTGGAATCAGGGGCTTAGTCAGAAATCAAAAGTATGTTGTCCAAAATGGTCATTTGCTTCACTTTTCATATAACTGGGTGTCCAATTTTGACAGTTTTCCTATTTCTTGCATGTTACAGTTTCTCAAAACAGGGTGTCCAAATGAGGCAATTGTTCACTTCAGGGTGTCCATTTGGACGGGTGTCTGCCTAAGCCCAAACTTGGAATTCAAAATAGTGGTTTTGACAAGTTTCTCCTCTTTTTCCACTCTATTTAAGAAACAGAGTAAAAAAATTGACAATGTGTCTTCTTATAAATGAAATATCCTTGAGTATGTTGTTCGACCCAAATCAAACGAACAACAGCATCTTTTTTCCAATGAATGTTCTATTGTTAATATACCAGAAATATGAAACCCAGTTGTTATTTATCTAATCTACCACAAGAAATACCATTTCTGATTACTAGTAATCTAATATATTTTCCACGCTACACTGATAAAAAAAATCTCCATTCAGGTAATTGACATGTGTTTTTTCTCTATTACAGGTTCTGCTATCACAGGCCCCGTAGCAAAGGAGTGTGCGGATCTCTGGCCCCGAATCGCATCAAACGCCAGCTCTATCTCCTAGTTCATGTACAAATTCAGAAAGTAAAAAAAAAAAGAAAAAATTCAGCACTTGGTTTGCTTTTATTTGTATTTGTTCATTGGTCTGAAAATGTCAATTTGGCGGACACCAGTCCCATGCTTCAGAAGCATTTAGAAATTGAGATATTTATTAAACAAGTAGCAACTTAAAGAATTACAACTTATTCAATTTGTGAGACATTTTGATCTCTTTTCAAAGTCAAATTTCTGCATGGCACTTGTATTCGAGTAAGCATCGCCTATAATTTAACAACAGGACTGGACTGTATGTTATTGTTCGAAAACACTGTTAGTTACCAGCGTGTCCATTTGCTTATAAATGCATTGGAATTTCTTTACAACACGACTTATATACAAACTAGTTCATCCAATCGCATTGTTTATCTGTTGTATACGTATGAAAATATACCTTCGAGTAACACATACGTTTAGCATGATTTCAACAGACATGCAGTTTTAAAAAATCCGGTTTTCAGTACCAGGTTGATTTGTGCATGAGGTTGATGTTTTGCTTGGGACAGAACTCCCACTCTCAGCTTTAAATGAAAGTATCCTCCAGTGCAGGCAATAGGGGACTGCCACAACTACATGATATAACTATCGCGTTTTGAACAATCCCCACATTTCCGCTTTTTGATTTAACAGCTATGATAATTTGATAGTAAGTGCAATACAGACGGCGCAGGCGGTTGGAGTGAGCTTCATATTGCCCTGGTGCTCTCATAGCTAAAGGGGAACAGGAAGCCGATCTCTTTGTTGTGTCTGTATTTATCCCCTCCTATCTTCATTTGTTGCCAGTGGTATCGAGGGATGTTTCCTTCACCTATTGGGCTGGCACATCGTTCTATAAGTGAAATACCCTTGAGTACAATGTTAAACCCCATTCAAACGAAATGAGCAATACAGATGGTTGACTTTGAAACTATAATAAGTTCAGTTCAAAAAACAGTTGTCTTTCCCTTTAAGCAGATGCTAGGACACCTGTGTTCCTTGATGTGAATGTTTTAGTATCAGCAGGTAATAGTTCAACTGACAGCACACACCCCGTTCTTCAGAAATCTCTTGCTGAATCGATTTGGTGAGAAGAAGGGAAGCCCTTGTTAAACAATCCGTATGAATTAACAGCTATTCAAACCGTGAGACGTACCTACCTGGTGTATTCTGGTGTGCCTACCTGGTGTATTCTGGATTATTTTGTACACATAATTTATGTTAAATACGACAAAACACTTAAAAATACACACAAAAGTGATAAGAAAACACTCCTAAAACAATATTTTTGTTTTACACATGGGTGGACAGGTGTATGTCTACAAGACAATTGGGCCATTAGGCTACGGGGAGCGTATGTACTGTCAGTCATGTCGGGACTAGTGTATGTCCAACTGTCTCTTGTACCGTTAATACTAAAGAATGAAATTATGAAACACTGCATCACCATCTTTCGAATTATATTACAAACCCTACTGAACTTGAACAGTAATAAAAATACCTATTGTCCTATGAAGTGTTTTTTATTTGACACACTGCAATTAACAGAATATAAAAAAATGTGCCCATGTCAAGTTCTTTGTATCTTAGTTGCCTCTGAATAACTTCTGCCATCACATTACGATTTTTACAGAATTATCTCCCTTTGCCCAATGTATATGTTGATGTAATGATTTAAATGTTTACTACCATTCAGAATCAGTTTGAATTTGGATAAGATCCGATTGTGATTAACAGAGTTATCTCCCTTAGAATAATTTTATTAGCTCGCCTGTCAGTCTCTCTAAACCAGACTTCTCGCGAAGTGGTAACAGAGCATACTAAACGTTGCAAAAAAAAAAATGGTCCTGGTGTCGTACAGTTGGTTTTCTGATAGGTTAATTTTTAAATATATTTTTAAACATTCAGTCTCACCCAAAACCTCAAATTAATTTTTTTGTAAATAAATACACAGGTTTTGGGTCAATGTAACGTTTGAAATATATTTTTAAATTAGCCTATTAGAAAACTAACTATACAATAACCAGACCATATATTATGACCATTTTCTTACTAAGGGGTTTAAGTCCCCACACAGTTTGCATGACCAGAAAGGAAGACAATAAAGATTATATTGAACTCTGTAAATATTAATTATGCTAAAAATGTGATTGTTTTTTTACAAAATGGCGGACTATTTGCGTTTAGCACTATATCCAAATTAAATAGGCCGATTTTCCTAAAACTTGTTCCACAACATGAAAGGAGTGGGATATTGTCTGTTCAGCTAATTATATGCATATTAATTATTTTAACGAGCTTTGTAATTAAATTTGCGTTTAACGCCATAACTCCAAATTCAATAGCTCAATTGTCCTGAAATTTTGGGCAAATGTCACACAACATAGGGGGGAGAGGGATATTATCTGGTCAGCTAATTATATGCATATGAATTACTTTAACAAGCTTTTCAATTAAATTTCCTTTAAAAACCATACATGTATCTCCAAATCGAATAGTTCATTTGTCCTACAATTTTATGTAAATTTCAAACTACATGAGAGGAGAGGGATATTATCTGTTCAGCTCATTATGTGCATATTAATTACTTTAACAAGCTTTTCAATTAAATTTGCGTTAAAC
>JARFOD010126856.1:0-14077 GCA_031763545.1 Mopalia muscosa
CCCATGAGCCTTGCTAGTGGTACCCTTGGACCATTGAAGTTGCCCATGAGCCTCGCTAGTGGCACCCTTGTACCGTTCAAGTTGCCCATGAGATTCGCTAGTGGCACCCTTGTATCATTCAAGTTGCCCATGAGCCTCGCTAGTGGCACCCTTGTAGGCCTACCATTCAAGTTGCCCATGAGCCTCGCTAGTGGTGACCTTGTACCATTCAAGTTGTCCATGAGCCTCGCTAGTGGCACCCTTGTACCTTTCAGTTTGAACATGAGCCTTGATAGTTGCACCCTTGCACCATTCAAGTTGCCCATGAGCCTCGCTAGTAACACGCTTGTACCAATCAAGTTCACCATCATTCACCACGATCTCATTCTCCTCCGATACGGAACGCAACCCACTGCAAACAAGATGTCTATTTCTCGCCTTGTACAACCAATCGAGGAATCCAGGTGCAGTATACTCTGCAGGGTTTGTCTATGGCCCCCGCCCATTCCCAAGCATTTTGTAACCAGTAAGTACCATCTAGCTCTTTAAGGAAGACTGGGAACTTTGGGATAAACCCGCACCATAACTGTCTTACATGGAAGTGACGACGGTGCTCTCCCTTTACAATAAGCATTCAAATTTGAAAATGGGTTATGTAGGTCAACATAAAATGAAACTATTGTATTATTCTAAAAAGGATTAAGCTACAAAGTAATCTTATAATTTGTTTGTTTTGGGTGACTTGTATCTTTAAAAAGTCAATTGGATTGATGTACAGCTGAATGACATCCAATCATAGTCCCAGTGTATTTATACAGTTGTAATTTATCTTGCCTCAACCGCAAAATTAACGCTGTATTAACGGATATCAATACAGTTACATATTCAAAGTGGCACTAGGTTTATGACCAAACGGGCTGTAGACTTCAGGTTATTTCACTTATAAGATGGTGTGCCTGCATGAGACCACTAACTTTCTGTTAACCATCGCGATTGATTTGTACAGGCGAGTGTATGCATTTAGCAACTAAATACAACAGTACCGAAACCAAAGTATAGACATTTTTGGCCCAAAAGGTCACTTTTTTTTATAATAACAGATAAATCGAAACACGTTTTGTTGTTTACAAAGTATTCCGAAGTCCACCCACGCTGTGATATGCAAACAAACAAACAAGTAAGCGTATAGCTAGACCCTCAAAAATAAATGACACGTTTAAAAAAACCGATGTATAGGTAGAGAGAATTATTGTTTTTGGGCTGGCGATGCATTATAACAAGATATCCTACCAGTGAGGGAGACCATCCAGGCAGCGTATGTAGAAGAAGCGAATGTTTTGCCCCGTGGTAGCCCGATATCTTTCCAGCGAGTACCTGTTGGTGATTCCTTTGCAACTGCAACTCTTCTGGAGACTTTATTAGACCTATTGAAAGCATAAACACCGTCAGACGAAGTAAATAATCGTGTCCTGTTTCCATCGGTTGGTATCCAAGCTGTCCCTACAGTGTTTATATCGCCATATGTGCCATCTCTGTAGACCGGCTGTCCTTGAGTTTCGACACCCCAGACCCCAAAAGGACCAACAGATATTGACAACAAACTGCCATAAATCGATTGCCACTCGTCGCCTCGTTTGTTTCTGTTGCTCGCGCCAAGACGTCTAACAATAGTGTTTCCTGGTTTAATTCCCCAAACATGTCCATTGTCACTGACACTGACTTGTTTGAGAGTTCCTTCTACTGGTTTCCATACTCTACCTTCGGGGCAATATCTCCAAACCTTTCTCATGTATACATTATTGTTACTATCTACTGCCCACACTACCTTGGCTCCCACGTCAATCTGCTCGAAATCGCCACCCATCGCAACCCAACTAGTACCCTTTGCATCTTTGTCTTTCCGTGTGCCCTCTCGGTAAAAAGTAGAGCCATTGAGTGCCACAGCAAAGACTCCCGCTGCTCCCAAAGAAACGTGTTTCCAATATCCAGGTATAGGTTTTAACATAAAGTTGTAGTTTTCAAGGAGGACAGCTGGGGACACAAGACTTAGCAGAAACACCCACTGTATCACACTGAAACACAAATGTATTAAAATAATATATGTAAATCGACCTAAAGGAGCATTCTCCCGGTACGATTTGTAGTTACGACTTAATGGGGATTCCCCTTATTTGCAGCATTTTGATTGGACAATAAAGAAGTTCGAAACAGTCGACCAATCAAAACTGCTGGATTAGAGTTTAACGCCGTACTTAATGTCAAATCTAGGACCGTCAAATCTCTATGAACCTGTAGACATCAAAAAGAGAAACAAAATGAACCGAATAAGGCATACATAAGTGTTAAAACTTCAAATATGTCAATATATTAAATAGTTCAAATTTGGATATAAAAATTGGAACTATTCTGTTTAAAGCTATGTTTATTAGTATATATTCCCACGCCTAATGTGAAAATGGACCATTCCAATTGATTTTAATCGGGAATAGGGTAAAGGGAAACGGATGCTAACTTCACGGAAATGTGTATTAGAGCTATTTACAGTAGTTCATGAAAATTAAACCTAACGATACAGAACGATCCGTTTAAGGAACCCCGACGACAACTTCGCCAGCAATGTTGTCCCCTTGGCAGTGAACTTCAAAAATAGAAACAAACTGAACTGAAAAATAAATGCTAAAATATGTCAATATATTAAATGTTTAATTTTGGATCCAAAAGTTGTAAATATTATGTTTAAAACTATGTATAATCATTAAGAAAAAATCTCCTTTGTTATTTTTGGGGCTTTCTGTGGATCTGTGTTCTGTGGATCTTCAACCAAGGATGCATATGCTTGTTTGTAATCGACCCTTCGTAGATAGTTCGTATCGAAACTCCTTTGAGAATGCGGAGGCGGTGGTTGGATATCCACCGTAGAGGTAGAAGGCTCAATATCTACCTCCATCATTTCCAAGGCGTCGAAGTGGTTCTCTAGAGAAACCGTCTCCGACCCAAGCGATTTATTTGTTGATTGCTTTAGAGAGAGGGGACCAACCCGCTCTACATCAAGCATGCTTTACTCCCCCCACCCCCATCCCTACAGAGTGTTTTAACATTTCGCCGTTTTACTTCTAAACTACTGTCAATTTTGCAACACATGTATACATATTCTGAATTGTCTTTTTCCGCAAAACAATAATAAGCAATTTTTTTATATAAAACGTACAGAAAAAATATTTTGCATAAAAAGTAAATTTTTGCTACCTCTTTTACAAATTACTACTTCTTTTACACTATTTACGTCAACTGTTAAATTTTACATCCACGTATATGAATAAAAAAAACAGTCATTCATTTTTTCCTGTTTGTCTTAGTTTTCTTGCAATAATGTGTTAAAGGTAAAAAAAAAAGTCTTTCATGCTCAATTCTTTGAAGTAATTCAATCTTGTTTTTCCACAATTTGTTTAAAATATCGAATTGAGTCGTTCTATGTATGTTTCGCAAATAATTATGCATTTATATTGTGAAAATACCAGTTTTGACCGTGTCAAATGTTAGTTGAATTCCATTCAAGCTTTGGTCGATCTCTTAATAGACCCACACCAATCAACCACATGTGGCGTCAGTGAACAGGGGCTCAATATACAATAAACGGAAACTGGTGATACTCGGATACTCGATTAAGACTGTTAATCTTCACCAGGTAGCTACCTGTATTTAATTGATTGTCAAAACACCCCTGATCTAGATAATGTAGTCAAGTTTTATCATCTAAGTTACGGTCTTTATATTCGAATTTTTAATATCGGGTCTGCTCTAGGATAAAGATCACTATCACAACTTTTGTAAAAAAAATCGCAAATTTTGAGCTGAGGGTCAGAGTATCATTAATTACCATTAATTGGCTGTTCAAATTAAAATATTTGAACAGCATCCCTTGTGGCCTTGGAAGGGCGAACCGCCTGACCAGATGGTCTTTTTAGTTTGTGTGTCTGTTTGATTGGGGTTTTTCTTTTTGTCCTTGGCTGCTTTTTCAGTTGGGGTTGTTTATTTGTATTATGATGAAGCTGTCGTTTTTATTAGTTTTTGTGTTTATCACCAGTCGGCCACGTAAGGAAGGTCTGTATAGCAACAGACATGTGCACGGAAAATTTCTTTATGGCGTTGGCGTAGGACTGGGATGACCCTAGAATATCTGAGACAGAAGCAGGACCAACTAGGGTGAAACCTCCCTTGCGGTGACCAGCAGGGTTCCATTGGTGGTATACTTTTATAGGAAACGAAAAATAATTCTGCTCTGCTGAAGGATGGAATTAATAATTGAGCATTGCAGGGCTCGACGTGACGGGCATATTGATCAAATCGAGCCAATCTGACCACTCGTCTAAGAGAATATTAGTAACATCATTATTACAAATTTAATTATTCACTCTATATTTCTTTATTTCCTACATGTCTCTTATATGCTTATTTCTCTTCTTTCGAATTTCCGACTTTTCTATGTCCTATTTAGTTCATTTTGTTTCTCTTTTTGATGTTAACGACCAAGGGTGCTACTCACTCAAGTTGTATTTTAATATGGATAAAAAATAATAAATTGTAAATATGTTCACGCCACAGCGTAGCTAAAATACCGCTGAATGTGGCGTAAAACACTAATCAATCAATTTTTCGGAATTTCCCTTTAACGTTATATGGGTTTACATATGAAACATCAAATGCTTCTTAGTATTAATTATTTTAATCAAATGCAGTTCACGTTTAGTTCTCTAAGAAAACTGTTGCAGTCGTCTGTAGAAAACAAAGAGATATTTTAAGAAAATGTGTATACTTACCCATATTTAGTTGCCATCCTTGTTCGCCAATAGCAGCTGCAAATAAAGCCGAGAGAACAGTTGTATTTATTTGTGCAGGTCATTATGTACTGGATTTAAAAGAGGTCGCGTGTGAATGGCGAAATCGCGAAACCCGACAAAATCAAACGACGAGATCTGCACACGGTCAATTTACCACAGTAACATAAGTTTGAGCGGCAGTATTGGCCTACAAAACATCTTAACAATAGACAAAAACCATACCTGGATTGTCACTTTGTTTAAAGTTTTAAAAATGCACGAAAAAGATTGAAAATTGCTGCACCTCAGTGTCAGTTCTGCACGACAATTCCGTTGGAAAAAATGCCTAAATCATTGAGAAGGACTGGAATGAATAGTTCACTGAAAGAAGTGGTCTTGGGGCAACCTTCCCATCGGTTGGCGTTCCCCGGGTCATCAGTTCAGCGGCTTAATTGGGGCTACATATACAAACATATATCCTTGTATATATACATAGCTTTTTCTGTTACAACTACTTAGTGCTTTGACAGTGGCTGGGTGGAATAATGGCGTTCTGTTTAGTAGTATAAAAAGAACAACTCACGCCCACATTTGTTATTACATAATAAGGAAGGTTCGTGCGTTATAATGTGCTTGTTTGTTATTACATAAATAGGGGAATATAGGGGAATGGGTCACATCGCAAGACTGGGGAAGGGTTGACACTAGGGCTGACATTGGGTGGCATGGGCGTCTTCCCGTGATGCTTTGCGCGTGTATCTCGAGAGTTAAATAGATCAGTGTGACATGGAGTGGTGGGAGGTCACAACCATGACAGGAGCGAGCTCCCCTTATAAAAATATACATGTTTATCAAATAATCATAAACTCTGCTGTAAAAGCTCAAATAAATAGAGAATAGTACATATTGAATTTCAAATTGTATTATTAATGGTTTAATTCATTGTTTATAAATAGATTCGTGTATCTTTATATGTAAACTTATCGAACTTATTGTTTTAATATATTGTAATTGGGTAAAATGAGATTTTCCTGAGTGTTCTATGTGATTTTATTGTAAAATTATTCTTGGAAACTTCTACATCTCTCTATATAAGTGAGATCGATTGTATAATACGGGATCAGTCACAAGCCACTCTAGAGATAAGTAAACTGATCAACTAATCGAACAGCATTTGTATTTCATTGAATTTTGTACCTATGGCCTGAATATCTCAGTGAGGAGATTAATACCGGATCTACCCATCCAGAGGTTTTTGTTAATTATCCTATTGAGGACAATTATTTTCGACACCTGTTACTTTGAGAATAAGGTGATCGCCCTGATGTGGATGTTAGTCCTTTCGGAACAATTCGGTGTTTTACACCTTTTTAACTGTTTTTCTAAGTATTTCTGCCATTGAATACTATACTGTATATCACTGTTATTGTTGTTGTTTTACAATAAATATTGTAAATAAATAAAATCGCCGATCGTTTTCTTTCTGTTTGGAAACTACTGTAACAGTGTTCTCCTCTTCTCTAGCCAGGGGTTACTATTCCGAGCTTCTCTGCATTTCAACCTTTGGCGGATAATTCATGTATAATGGGACTCGGCTGCCAAGCACTTGATTATATGCGTAGGAAATTCGACGGATTTAATCAGATGTTGTGTTATTAGAAGACTTGGCTAGTGAAAATTGCGGCGAATGTAACTGTATACCGCGGGAGTTAACAAGAACCTTGATCGTTTTATCCGCAAGGTGGCGTAGCTAAAACTCTAATTGTACATTAATTGCAGTGTTCTATGCGTATCGTTTTATGATAATACTTTCATTAAATCAACTTGGTTGCAATACAAGTCATAAAACAGAACTACAAGGCTTTTTAATAGGGTGAATTACCGACCACAAAGCACACAAATGTATAAAAGACGAAAAACACAAAGTATAAAGGGCTGCCTCAAAAAACTTGTAGTATGTGACCAACAGATCATACGTGATTAGGTACAAGTCATTCTATACAGTTTTTGTGTTGGTGTTGGTGTTGGATTGGTGTTTAACGTCGTACTCAATGGTATTTCACTTATACGACGACGTATTGTTCACTTCACACTGAACACAGCCTTATTAGGGTGGAAACCGGGAGGAAACCTCGTAAAAACCAACCCCGCGATTGCTGGAGCCACAACATGTGACTCGCTCATATACCTGATGGTCGAAAGGCGGACTCGAACCCGTGAACGGTAAATCAAAGTCTATGTCTTGTCTATGTCGTGGGTTACTTAATTATATATACCTGGGTTGGTTGGTTAGTGTTTTCAGCATATTCAGCAGAGAGATCACCAACATACGTTCATTCAATGACAATACAATCTCTGAAAAATCTGAAGCATGGCTTATATCGGATGCATTTAGACAGTTGCTGGTGAAAACGCAGTCTATGTTGGCATTGTTTTTCAAGAGTCTTTTCCTCTTTTGCATCCGGTCAACGCCCTGGTTCAGTGGCATTACAGCCCAAAAACTGTATATAGAAAATTTCTAGTTCATGTCATAGCCACTACATAGTTGACACTTGCCAACCTCTCAGTAAACCGTTCAAAGAACACAAAGCAATTGTACAACAATCTGACTCAAAATCGGCCCTTTCTGAACACATTCAAGCCAATCCAACCCATACCATTGACTGGGACAACACAAAAACTGTTAACATAAACCTGCCCAATCAAAATACAAGAAAGCTCAGGGAAGCCATGCAAATTCGCAGAACGAAACCCCAATAGAACACCTGTGAAACAGATATGCAGTATGGCTGGTTTCATTATTATATGTGTTAAGTTTTAATATCACAACTATTATCCAACTCTGTATCATATAAGCCAGCTCAATATTTGGTTTTTACACCTGTGGTGCCTCAAACTGTATCTATACAGGCCCTTAATGTTATTACTCTTATTACCTTGAAAACGGTGCTATTATCTGTACTGAAACGTCGCGTATTAATAAACCCAGAAGTTGAAAATCCATAAAGTCTTACTTATCATGTTATCATCCCAGCTTCTAAATGCCTCTCAAACAAGATTTTTAATAATTACAGCACTAAGACAACAACACCCAATATCGTTTTCTTCCTTATAAGTATAGTGCTAGACTAGGATGGATTGGCACTGAATCATTTATCTTCTTTGTTTTGCTCTTATTGTATGTACACAATGTCAGCCTGGCGAACTGGCAAATGGACAGTGCATAGTCTCAAGAGGATCAGTCATGGGAAAATGAGTCACGAAAAATTGTCTTTCTCTAAATTAGAAACATCCCAAATTGTCCTCTTTAAAAGGCAGCAAATTTATAATCACTATACCAAGAACTGGTTTTGAAAAAATTTTGGACCTGCAATAATCGGATATCTATGTAATATGCATTTGAAGTTTAGTTACCATTCAGCCAACATCTGGTGTCTGACACGACGTTCGTAAGCCTCTTTCTGTAAATAGTACACTTGTTCATATTGTTTTGAGTAATGCCTTGTATCTTTGCCAGTAACGTCAATAGTTAGCACCAACTGTGTTTACATCGAATTACATTAAGTACATGTAAACCATAACCAATAAACCTTTGGTATCCTTATTAACGCCATTAAAAAGTTATATTCCCTAACATCGTCGGTAGAGTCGTATTAGTATTTATCTGAAAACAGAGAAACAAAATCCAACCATCAGCACATTTTAGGCTTACTGATAGTTGTAAAAACATTTTCTGTCAATATAGGATAGTTCACTCAGGTGTCATCCCACTCTTTTTACTCCCCCACTTTGTCCATCTTCTCTAGCCAAGGGTTACTATTCCGAGCTGCTCTGCATTTGAACCCTTGGCGGATAAGTCCTGTATAATGGGACTCTGCTTCCAAGCAATTGATTGGATGCGTAGGAACTTCTACGCATCCAGTCAGATGTTGTGCTATTAGAAGACTTGGCTAAGGAATTTAACGGCGAATGTAACTGTAAACCATGGGAGGTAGCTAGAACCTTGATCGTTTTATCCGCCAGGTGGCGTAACTGAAACTTTCATTGTACATTAATTATCTGCCAAGGGTTCGAATGCAGAGTAGCTCGGAATAGTAACCCTTGGCTAGAGAAGATGCACTTTGTCCTATCTGTCCAGTTTTGAGTCGTGTCATCTGTCTTCTTCCTGGTCTGTTTTTTTTTTTTATAGTTTTGGTCAATGTTTTTCATGGCAGTTTTATCCATACATTGAACTTCGACGATGACAAGGACTCTAGTACAGCAGAAACCCCAAATCCAACAAACAAGAGGACGATACAACTAATATAGAAATTTTTACTTGAGTGTTTGGACAGGTGTTTTACGTATCAATTATTTTGTCATGTCGGAATATTCTACCCCGAAAGCTTTGTCTGTTTTCTACAGGACGTTCTATTGTCCGTTGCTTGACGTTGTAAACCATGAACTGATTGTTAGACACCATTGAACCATTCCTCAGGTTAACAGGTGTACAGCATTTCCATGGATGTTTTCTGTCTACACGAGTATTTATCTAAGTCATGTGTAATCACATTAGCTGTATGGAAGAGTAACTGGGCAGTATTAGGTTAAAACGTCTCACAGGATGTTGATATGTGCAAAACTATGGAACAGTTCTAGTCCTCACCATTGTAACGCCATTACGGAGCACGCGTATTGTCAGATTATGAATATTGCAAATCAAAAACCTAAAAAAATTCCAATTCATTTTGTCTTTATATACCGACACAATCTTCAATAAGTTAGCTTGCATTAATTGTTTTAGATATAAAACTCACAATATGCTTGTCCAGACTGAATGATCCGGATCAGTGAACGAAATTGATTTAAATTAAAGACGCCCTGGCTTGTGACCAATTGTCAAAACGAAATTGCTGTTTATCGTGTTAATCGCCGTCACATGTGCGATAAGACTCCTAATGAGTCTGGGGTGTCTAAACGTTGTGTAGCCCATTGCCTAAATTTTGCTTTGCTAATAACCCCATCTACACATAGCATGCAAATGACCGGTACGGCTGAACTATTTTATCTGTACTTAATGCCACAATCACAAGGAGCTAGATCTTTTCAGTTATTGTAATTAAATAAAGAGGACAGATGGGAATGTCCTTTAATGTGTTCTTATCACTAATGTCCATTAGCGTCGATCCCATAGCCGGATTGTCTCGTAGAACAAGGTTAGATTGACTAGAGTATCGGCTGAGGTATAATTCTGTATATATACTCTTGTGTTGTAACATATTCACTGAACACCACGGTGAAGACTGGTGAGGTGGTTTTTACAACGTTTCTTCCCTGTTTTCCACCGTATTTGAGCAAGGAACAGGAAAAAATTGACACCATGTCGTCATATGAGGCAAATACCTTTGAGTACTACATTAAAACGCCAAAAAACAAAACTCTCGACCATCAGGTATATAATGTCTGAGGTACACGATGTGGCTCCGGCAATCGCGTTATTATTAGTTCTGTCATAAAAGTTAAATAACCTTTCGACGATAAGCCCAAATGAAACAAACAGACCATATAAGTTGTGCATAGCTTCCTTGTTTTGTTTAACAGTTACTATCAAATAAAAGAAAAGAAACCTAAGGTGTGTTGTCTTCATATATAAGCACTTACCATCTTTGATCAAGCATCAAACAGATATTAAATGCATTTCCTGATCAAACATGTTTATATAACCGGGGGAGCAGTCTATGCTCGTATTTTTCATTCTTCAATATTATTTACACAAAAAAATATTTTTTCCTAAACATCACTTAAATACTCGCGAAATACTACGTTGCCTTTTGCAACCTTTTGAACTGTCAATAACATCTGGAGATGTTCAAAGTAATAAAATAATGGAGTATGTCAATGTGCTTTGATCATGTACATCAGGAAGAGATCAAAGGATCTGCAGAGGATAAAAAGACTGGCTGTATATCTGTCAACTTGCGGACACCTTATATCTGTTTACATGGTCTCACTCATGTTAAGGAGTTCTGTCATAAGAAACATGAATAGGAACCGGTTTGAATTTACCCTTATTATTAGCAAGCCGTACAGAGGTAAAAAGAACAACCCATCATAATAAAGTAAAACAAATCAGTTAAACAAACAGCAACAAAAATTAAAAACAAGGCAATGTCTAACTGTAGGTTTGAACAAATACGTACAACCTCTTCTTCTTAGGGATTGGTATAATTCAATGATCCTTCACCATCCAATTGAACAGATTAATCCTAATCTTTTCAGCCTTGGTCAAAATTGTTAAATACATTGTTGGATGGTTGCCGTAGATAGAATGTCTTAAGTTCGATTAAGTGTTTCAAGCAGACGTGAATCGAACATTTTTCACCTCTTCAAATCCCTTTTCTCTGTTTCACAGGGCACAGAAGTCTTTATTTTGACTGACTAGACGAACGGTATTATCGCTTCCTCATATAAGCTACCCAACGTGAGGTTAACAGGTCTGAGACTGCTTAAGTAGTCTGTACCCGTTCTACAAGATTCAAGTAATGCGTAATCTTTACAACAATACAGAAGGGTTTCAATGTTAGTTAAGGTTACCATCTGGAAAATATACAGTAACGTAACGCTTGCATGCCTGTCTACAGTTGTATTCTGAGTGTAACAAGGTACCCTTATGCCACTATCGCGGTTTCCTGTTTGGTGTTTTGTAGTAGCAATTCCACAATTTTGTACACACAATATGAGGAAAGGATCAAGTCGCTTCTTAGACATATTTTTTGGAGGTGTTTAAGGGGTATTTCATAAAAACTGAAATAACAAAATAGTGGTATAAAGTATAATACATCACCAACGTTACAAATGTCCATATGTTCAGTGTTTTCGCTCACAATTTCAATCAATCAATCAATTAAATAAACTCATTATAAGCTTGACTAGAATTCGATTTTTTAAACATAACGATCCAATAACTGGTTGCAAATTTAATTCATAATGAATTTTAAAAATAGAGTGCCATTTTCGCGGTTCATTTTTCATAGTTTATTTACAATAAGAGAACATAAAGTATTTTATAAGAGAATGCCTCAAACAGATTTTTTTTTTAAATTGACTCAACACAAAGTGAAGAAAATATCCGGTCTGTGCAACATTAGCAAGTCGTATTAAAACAAAAAATAATACATTTAAATGCAATAAATACTACGATGAGCACCTTCCCAAAATTAAACCAATTTGGTTGTATTACGACAACCAGAAGTGCTGGGATATGCCAATAAGCAATAAATTGCGGCTTGTCTTCAAATATCCCTCATACACTAAGAAGCTGTGATTTTTGCTTAAATTGCCATGATAACCAGTGTTCAAACTAAGGGCAGAGAGGCTGCCTCATAAGACAATAACGTTAGTACTGAGAAACTCCCAAACAAACAATGGGCAGAAAAAGAGCTTATAAGCCAGTACGCGTGTGTGTTTGGACAGGTGTTATTTATATGATCTTGGTGGGGGTTCCTACTCGGAAATCTCTGTCTGTTCTATAAGATACTAAGATGTACTGCCTGTGACGTAGTAAAGTATAAACTGATGGGTAGACAACATTGAACCATTCATAGTTAGGTTAACAGGTGTACGGCATTCCCACGCATGTTTTCTGTCTGCACGATTATTTATCTAAGTCCTGTGTAATCCCATTAGCTGGATGGAAGAGTGTCTGGGCTGTATTAGGTTTCTATGCCTCACAGTGTTTTCATATGTGTGTAACTATTCAAAGGTACACTAACTTGCTTGCAGTGCCATAAAGCCCCTGTAGGACAACGTGTTAAGAATATAAGTAATACTTGAAAATTTAATGAATTCCAATTCTTTTTGTGTCGACTTTAAACAAGCTGTGATAGGCTCCAATGATGTTCATCGCAATTATATTAAATTGCATGATGCCTTTGTTCCGTTATGACGTTATTACCTTGGTCGCAACGCAGCTAGCATCAATGCAAAGGAAGTGGATTTGGATTTACATTCCATTCAGGTTTTTCCGAAGGTGTTTTTGACAATTATTCTTCATTCATGGAATAAAGATAATGAGGAGAATCGTAAAAATATCAAAAGTAAATGGCCGATAAGAACGACCAAGGTTAATTATGAAAAGAATTAATTCGTTATTGTCTGATACTTGCAAACAAACAAGAAAACAACAGAAACAACAACAGATAAGAGGTCATCATGTGAAGTGCCGTCCCATCTGGAATTCCTCAAATTACAAATGTAATCATCTCTTTAAAATATCTTTGTAGTTCATTAACTAAATGCCGCTTTGTAAATACCTTGATCCACCTATACCGTGCAATAAGCTGATGAAGCCTCACTATTTAATCTGTTCATAAGCTGAACAAACTCGTTACCTCTTGTAACCAACTGATGTGATTAACTATAGGAGGAAATAGGGACTGCTAAGTATATAGTGCAATATTGGCACAAATGTGCTTTGACGTCACAAAGCCTGATTATCTCGGGAAAAAGGTTGAGATGACCCGTGTATCTGGTAGGGTTTATGAGCCATGGATGTATAACCCAATGGTTATACATATCCGCTGTTAATTGTTATACACATTCGCTGTTACATCAGAAACCAAAATTAGCCTTAATTTTTATTTTTATTTCTTTTTTTGTAATATTGCGTTTATGTTATATCTTGGTTAATAATAACAGAAATACAAGAAAAAAAAAACAAGGAGCAACAACCTAAACTTTACAAATATTATTGGATGATAGTCGTGCAAAATAAAACATTTCAGGTTTGAGCCGACAGGGATCGAATGTTTCTTTACACTTGTGGTGAACATTTCAGCTGCCGTCGTTAGCTTTACTTTCTACAAAGGCTCGTTAGCCATGATATTGAACTGTATCATATCTTTATCTTATAAACTGCCCTACGGCAGGTAAACAGGTGTTAGATTGTTCTTTGAATATGTATACGAGATTGTTTATCCAAGTAACGTCTAATCTTAAGAACAACACAGAAGATTTAAAAGGCTAGATAATGTTACCATATCTAAAATAGACTGTACAGCATATAGCGCTGGTTCAAAGCAATAGTCTCGAAGTTACCAGGTTCACTTACACCAATGGGGTAGGTAGCTGGTGCGTCAGATTTTAGTTGCAGAGCCGCAATGTGCATACTACGAGGCATCAGATGGTAACACACATTATGAGGGGAAGTCACCAAGAGATTCACAATTAGGTTTTTTATTCGCCCCCCCCCCTTCTAGTTGTTGAAAATACTAAAACAGGGGGGGGGGGGCTGGGGGGGGGGG